>PVHX01014833.1:0-48897 GCA_004024805.1 Geosciurus inauris
ATTGCTGAATAATATTCCATTGTGTATATGTACCACAGTTTCTTTATCCATTCATCTATTGAAGGACATCTGGGTTGCTTCCACAGTTTTGCAATTGTGAATTGTGCTGCTATAAACATTGAAGTGGCTGCTTTACTGTACTGTGCTGTTTTTAAGTCTTTAGGGTATAGGCCAAGGAGTGGGATAGCTGGGTCAAATATCACTTTCAAATATACTCCTATTTATAAAAAAGAAAGTTTACTGTAAAATAGTATGCCCTGTTACTCTGAAGTAGCCTCATATAGCTTGTGTCTATCCCATCTTAATTGCATCAAGAAGCCACATCCAATGATTGACCTGTACTGCCTTGGTTTGTATAAGTATACCCTATGATGTTCATGCAAGAGCAAAATCACTTAATGACACATTTCTCAGAATATGTTTCCATTATTAAGCAATGTGTAACTATATTCTAAGCTAGCCACTTGTATGTACTTTATATTCATAACTTCACTCAATCTTCACAACAACTCTCATAGGTGAAAATTATTGTTAACCCCTTAGTACAGACAAGACCACAAATATTCAGAGAGCTAAGATAACTTGCCTGAGGTCACACAACTGATAAAGGGCAGAGAAGGGATTCCCCTGATTCCAAAGTTAAGGTCCCCAACTTCTTCTCTGACTGAAGTAGTTCCACAAAGACAAACCATAACTACCAACCACAGCCAGACTACATCTACATGATCAAGACTAGGAGAGTTAAGAGGCCATTAGAGAGTGCCAGGGAGAAAGGCTAGGCCCCAACTTCAATGTTTTGGGACCCTCATCTCAAAATGAGTATCTCTTCCAGAATCCTTTAAATCTTCCCCACTGCTGGCTTTGGGTAGTGTGCTGACCCAACCCCAGTTAATCTGGCCTTGTTCTCCCAGTGAATGGTTCAATACTTCCACTAATGATCTGTATGCTTAGATTTACTTACAATTTAGCACCTCCTGCAAAGCTTACAGGTACAGAACCACTGAGGCAAGAATGAAGAAATATGTCATCACCCTGAGTTACACACTTCATCCTAGGTGGACAGAGAACCAATTTACAGCTTGATTCCCTTGAGAGAGGCAGAAGGGAGCCCTCAGGTGAATACAGGACCAGCTTTTTACACATACAAATACAGGCACCTGTTGAGGGCTGAGGACTTAAGATAAGGAAAAATGATGACATCACATACCATAAGAAGTTCACCATGAATCCTGTGCTTTGTGATAAGCACATAGCAGATGGCTCAACATATGAAGACTACAGGCAGACTACTGCCAGTAGTCTGGGTTTCAGTTATCATTTGGTTTGGACCACAATATCTCAGTTTTCTCATCTGTAAAATGGGGAAGATATTCGTGATGATACCCACTCATGGAGTAGTTAGGAGGATAAATAGCTGATACTAAGAAAAGCTTCATCAATGATACCTGGCACACACTAAACACTAAATAAGTGTTTGCTGCTATTTTCCAAGACAGCAAATGGCCCCCTTCCTTAATATGCTACTTCAGGAAAAATTAGCCACCATTCTCTGAATAGCCAATCCACAAACTTGTCAAAGGAGCCCAGATCCCTCTCCCAGCACTACATCTTTTGCCTCATGAACCCTATTCAGAATAATAATCTTTGCAATTGCTTTCAGAATTTTAAAAAGCTTTGTCATTTTTGTTTAGAAGCTCCTAAAGAACTGACTTTTAAACTTAAGATGTTTCATGCAGGCCAGTATAGTATTAAAGAGTGAATTAGAAATTTATTTCTAATTGTAATTAACAATATTCATGATATACAGTTAAAATTTTACTTATTTCTATTTACTAAGTGATGCACACAGTTTAATTTCCTTGAGATTAATTATATAAGAAAAACACAATTTGTTGACAATGAATTCCACTGTGTTATAACTTATCAGATGTGGTTAGAGGAGTGAAAATATATTGAAATGCAGATTGAAGTTTATGTTTTGGTACATCAGAAACAAAAAAAATCTGACTTTTACCACATGATGCTAGGAGTTCTTTCAACACATACCTTAAAAGTAAACTAAATAATTTGTATAATTTTAGAGTTTTTCTATTAGATGATGAGATAAAAGAATTATGGTTTAGGTTCTATCTCCCCTTCCCCCAGCCTTTTTTAGCATTTCTCTGCAAATATCACGTTTTGGGTAAAGAAACCCATTATTCCAAATAAATGGAAAGACAAATTGGATCTAATCATCTCTCTATTTCTCTTTTTGACATTGGCTTTTGGAGTTTGGGAGATACCCTGATGAACTATGTCCACAGAGCAAGAAAATGAACACCATGTAAATTGAGGTAAAGATCACACAGAGTCACATTTGAAGAATTCTGCTCCTTGTTTATTTCCTATATTGCCACATCAGTGTTCCTTCCTCATTTAATTAGCTCTGTTATGGTAATAAACAAAATAAAACCAAGAACAAAAAGAACTAAACCCTACATGGCCTTTGAAACTACAGGGCAGTCTCTGGGTGGACTGACCCAGTTCTCTCCCTTTTCTTGCTTAAAGTTCTCGGGAATGAAGACAATGTGCTGGGAATGCAATGTTCTGAGATACAGAAGGACTGGCTGGAACAGCACAGGCTCTATTCCAGTCCCAGCCCACCCCAGAAACAGGATGTTCCTCAACAGCTGAGCCCAGTGAGTCTGCTGGTCTCCTGGGTATCAGGAGGAGAGACCTGGAGGTGAGAGGATACATCATATTGAGTGAAAAATTGAGTAATCAGTGTAGAGTCAGGAATCAATTCTCTCTCCAGTCTTCCTGCTTGGCAGTTTCTAACTCCAGCCTCCTCCCTGCATAGTCTGATAACTTTGAATTTCTGTGAAGCCTGTCCCTCTGTGTCTGCTTCCTCGTCTGTTGGGAGATTAAATAACCTGTGGGTTTAATGAGTAGTCCAAACACCCAGAATTCTGCACCATAGAAACCCTGGGCCTCCTGGTCTAAGCAAGAGACAGGTGGACAGTGGGAACATAAGTTGAGGCAGGCATCACTCTGTGACCTATACTCCCTTATCAGCATTTCTGTTAGTAAAATGGTGAACCAGATGCCTCTGCTCAGCTTCTAGCCACTGATAGCAGATGACAGTTCCCAATGTACTCATCACCCTCCATGGCAAGTGACTGCTAACTGCTCTAAACAGCAGCTGATTAGAGACATGGTTTTTAGTGAACTTGACAAGAGGAAAAATCTCCTCTGGCTTGAGGGTCCCAATTAAATGCACAGAAATATTTACTGTCCAAATGGGTGGCTTCCATTCTTCACAGAGGAAATCTGCATTCTCTAGTCAGGAAAATTGTTTGGACCCTGAGCATTCAGTCTTCAATTCTCAGAAGGCCATGGAGGCTCAGTCAGCTGGGGCACCAACAAGAACTCAAACTATAATTCTGTTTAGCCAAAAGGCACACTGTTGAGGATTAATGCAGAGGACAGAAAAGGGAGCTGAGTGTCTTCTATGGTCCAGAGATGAGCCTCTGGAGTGACACTGTATTATGTAGTAAAGAATGTGGCTGACCTTTGTTCCTGGCTCCTGGGACCTTTGTTCTATACCCCTAGAATTCCCCCAAATAACAAGAGAGTCTTTATTATTCAAGGTGGGCCCCTGAGACCCACCTTGCTAAGAAAGTTGCTCTTGATAGACCCCTAAATGGTTTCAGAATTGGGGCTGGCCATACCAGGAAGACCAACCATGGTGTTAGAGAGTTGAGTCACTGAGTATTATGTTATCAACCTGAACTACCAACCTTGAGAAAGAAATTGGAAGTGAGTAATTGAGTTGTATCAAGTGGCAGATGATTCACTCAATCCTGCCTACCTAATGAAACCCCAATAAAAATGCAGTATATCAAAGCTCACTGGTCCTGGTTAGTTGTGCTGGGAAGGTAACACCATCTAAGGACATGGGAGCTTTGTGATCAGGACACTCTCACACATCACTTATGCTTCTCTTCTTTGGTCTGGTCCTGACTTTTATCCTTTAGAAGAAAGCTACAACCATAAACAGTGACTTCCTAGGTTCTGTGGGTTGTTGTAGCATATTATCAAATCTGAAGAGGGCACAGGAACACTTATATTACATTGCCAGTTGGTCAGAGGTGCAGGTGGCCTGGGACACCCCTCCCTCCAACCTTGTGGCTGGATCTGGAGCAAGGTCAGCTTTGTAAGGGACTGTGCCTTTAACCTGTGAAATTTGACCTAATTCCAGGTAGCAAGAGAATTGCATGCAAACTGCTGAGTTCAAACCCTGACCCTGGGGCTGTCAAGATGTTCCATCTATTGGTACAAGTTCTTATCCTATCCAGTCCTTACCCAGTACCAACACCTAAATCAATGAAGTAAGAAAACACATATGACATGCTCAGAGCAGTGCTGTCAGCAGGAGTAGCTCATAAATGTCCCCATTACTACTGAGAACTACGCACTCCCAGCTCCTGTCCTTGTCTTTCTGAAGGCCTTTGCTGTCTCTTTTAAGGTCTTCTCCAACATGGAATTCTCTAGGCTTCCCTACATCTTTGCTGATTCACTGAGTACTGCCTAATATTATTCCTTAGTTATTTGTATATAAATAAGAGTATTTCCTATTTACGTTCTTATGTCTTAGCATTTTACATGGAAACAGCTAGACAGATGTTCACCAAGTTTGAAGACACAGAAAAGGCAGTGTACTCAAAATCCTCTATGGAGTATCACTAGAACACCCCATTGCTTTTCATTTGCACCAAGAAAACATTATCCTAAACACTCCAGAAAATGAATTCAGAATTTTTAGCTGTGCTAGAACTTTGTGGGTGTGACAGGGAGCACCAAATGTTCATTGATTCTTGTAAGTCACTACTTTTTAATTCTGCTTTATGTGGAAACACAAAATATGTCACACAAACCAGTAGTAGGAGCTAAAATTGAGAAGAGTGGGTGCTTTCTACATTAGTTTGAGGAGAATCTCTGCGTGGAAAAGACAGGCTTCTCTGAGGTGGAAAAGGATCCTCCCAGCAAGAGTGTTTCATAGCCAGCTAGGAGAGATGTTCTTTCTTAAGGGTTGCAAGCCCCCAGAACATTTGAACATCCCAAATATAGGTAGTCACCATCCAGAACTTCTGGAACCTAGATCCAAAAGGCTGAGTAACAAACGACTTTTTGAAATATTTTGCAGTCTTTCACAAGTAATGGGAACCAAAGTTCCATAGGAGAATTTTGTTGCCAATTAGGAGACATGAAATGACTATTTAGATACCTAGGCAAGCTGAAACAAGTGATGGCTTTAGATTCCCAGCTGCTAAAGAATCATATGTCAGTTTAATATAAAAACTAGGACACAATCCTAGGGCCTGTACTGTTACCATAATGGAAGCATGAGCCTAGGGTGACACTGAGCCAATGATAAAGTCAGGTTAGACTTATTACTGGAACTGGAATCCAGGTGATTTTCCACACACTGTGAGTCTCAGCAGGGTGTGGTTTGCAGGATTGAACATATTCACTGGATACTGTTGAGTCCTTCAAACCACTTCCTTCTCTTTTAGACATTCACATACAGGATCTGTTTCTCAGTAACTATCAGGAAGTCATTAGGGCAGACTCTCCAAATGCAGGGGATAGATTTGTTTGAGCTCCTTCTCCATGGGCAGCTTCCTGGTGAGTTGAAGCAGGAATTCCTTCATATGCTCTCCAGATTATGTGTTATAAGTAGAGTGTTAGGAAGAGCTTTGTTCCAAAGTGGGAGGTAATTATGACTCTTAATTAATTATGACAATTATGTACAAGTCCTATTTGAGCCAACATCTGCCTTTTTACTATTTTCAAAATGATACATGGGCAAGAAAGGTGTTCTGGTTTGGATCTGGAATGTTCTGGAAAAGCTCATGTGTTAGAATCCTGGTCCCCAGTAGAGTAAGGTTCAGAGAAGGGGCTTTTAGGCAATAATTAGGGTTCTGACCTCATTAGTGGATTCATCCATTTGCTGGACTAACCCATTGATAGCTGAATGAACTGACCACTGGGCAGTAACTGCAGGCAAGTGGGGCATGGCTAGAAGAGGTGTGCCTCTGGAGGTGTGGCCCTGAGCTATCTCTGTCCCCTGCTCCTCATACTCTCTCTGATTCTCAGCTACCATGAGCTGAGCTGCTTTCTTCAGTCATGATGTCCTGTCTCACCTCAGACCCAGAGCAAAGGAGTAGTCCAGCCATGGACTGAGATCTCTGAAACCATAACCCAAAATAAAATTTTCCTCCTTTAAGTTGTTTGTGTCAGATATTTTGGTCACAGTGACAAAAAGCTGAATAACACAAAAGGTAAAAAGGGGGAGTCCAGAAACAGATCCTCTGCTGTCCATCTGGGCTGGCTTAAGAGTTCTTTCTGAAGTTGCTAAAAGTCAAAAGAGATCTTAACATTATCTTCCAGGTGCCCACGCCTTTATTCTGTTGGCCTCTCCCACCTAAACAAAACCTATTCATCCTCTCACATTCAACCTTCATATGGGTCAATGAGGGTAAGTGAGGATGAGAAATATCTTGGAGGGTGAGAAGGAAGCATGACAACCTTGGGAAAATCAAGACAATTTTCCCCTTGCTTGAGGATGCCCATTTTAGTGGCCCCCTATGGGCTATTTGGGATTCATATACAAATGACATGTTAACCCTTGTGTCAATCACATTCTTCATGTATACACATACATAGACTGTCACACAGCTGGCCCTGCATACCTCAGGATGTGTCCCTCTGGAAAACCCTGAGATCACTGGCTTAAAAGTTCAGCTTTAAAAGAGACATACAAATAAGGATATTACCAGATAATTGTTCCTGTCAGGATGGCAGATTCTCACTATGGCTGCATATATATGGAAAAAAATTTAAAACCAAACAGATATTTCAAAAATCAGTGCAAGTCAGCTTCTTTCCCTCTTGCTTTGACATTATCCTGTGCTGTTCTACACCCAAGGAACCCATGTATTACTCTATGACACCATGAAGTTGTCAGACCTCCCTAAACCAATTCATCAAGGCTGCTAATGGCTCCTGGCACGCGGTGTGTGGGCCATATTGCTGCGATTCAGGAGCCCCGGCAGCCCAGCAACACAGGACAAAGTGGAGCTGACGAGAATTCGCATTGAATTTGCATATATTTGCACAGCATGTCAGAAATACTTCTAATCTCAAACAGACCCTGAGCTGAGGTGAACTGGAGAGAAAGCAAAAAGGTTTGGGAGAAGGGATGATGGAGCTTGGCCAATGCCTCAAATGAGATCTATGCTTCCATTTTAATCACCTCGCTGGTGATTACTAATTTAAAAATTATATACCACTGGGTTATTTTTCAGGCTGGCACCTTCACTTTAAGGTAACTGAATTTTTTTTTTTTTTTTTTTTTTTTTTTTGACTCAGCTTCATTTAGCAGCAAAGGGAGTTCTGATGAACAGATTTTCCTGCTGGAAGCTAACATGTCTTCACATGCCTGAGTAAATAACAAGTAATTATTGGTTCCATACAGGAAATTTACAATACTATCTTCTGATATTAACCTGTCTAGCAGGAGTGGTCAGCAAATCCAATGAGCCAGACCTTCCCCTAGTTTTCTGAAATGAAGGGGCATAAACCAAAATGTTTCCAGAGAGGGGAAAAGAAAGGCAAGCGAAATGGTGTCAGGACTGTGCACACCATCTGCACTTGCATAGATCACTAATGGGGAATAATTATATTGCTCCTGCAGCCCAATAGCTTCAAGTCTCTGGAAGCGAGAATAGTTTCCCAGGCCTTCCCAGCGGCTGTTGTCTGGCAGGAGTGAAAATTGGAAGTCCGAAGCCTAAATGGCTCATTAAAAGAACCTTGAAAGAGAGACTTGCTCTTTGAATCTTAAAGACAGTAATGGGTAACCCAGCAGGCTGTACAGAGAAAGCTTTTCCTTGTCCCTAAATTAATTTTTAGTGGCTAGAGACCCAAGAGGAGCAGAGCCTTTAAAGGTAAGACTCAAGAGGGGGAGGGCGGGGTAGGAAAGGAAGAAAATACATTCTCTAGCCAGATACTGATAAAACTTCTCCAAGTCTGCTCCTCAGGAGAAGCACTCACCAGCTGCTCCCTGGCAGGAAATTTAAAACTGTCAAGAAGTTCCATTTATTGCTAGCTGATGAGTCTGCAAGGAAGGGATGCTTTGTGCTCTTTGAGTAGAATTTCAATCCAGCCGTTCCTCTCTGCTGCCGAGGTCAGTGAAGAAGGCAGATCAAAATGGGCAGGAATGACCACACTTATCCAAAAAGTTTGGCCAGAAATGGCAGGTCAAGCAGCCAAGCAAGGGAGAACAGACTCCATCACATCTAGACTTTGGCAAAGATCCCCCTCCCCCAGGGATGTCCATACTGAAGTCTATAAACTGACAGCCCACAGCTAGTGTATCCTCTCCAGCAAAGGTTAACCCAGAGGTCCAGCCACCTGCCCATTAACTACTGCCACTCTCAACTCTTTGACAAAAATAAAGTTCACTTGTTCTACTTAGATCCTACATCTTTTCCAAGACTGAATCCGACCCAAATCCTCTCTGAGGCTTTCTAGAACATGCCAATACATACGACAATCTCTCTTTTTTTGATACCCCATACATCCCTACAGAACCACCCATGGTAGCACAAACTCCTTTATGGCTTTGTTAAAACATTCTCATCTTAGTGTCCAATTTGTCTATAGCAAGGCAGAAATCTCTGGAAAACTCCCAGGACTGTGGATCACATACCCATCTGTCCCATACTCCCCGGGTATCCCCTTTACCTACTTCATTTTCCTTAAGTCCCCAAAACCAATTCCACGCAACTTTTTCCATTTACCATCCTATCTTTCCCATAATTAATGTAGAACTTCACTTGGTTCCAAAAAGCATTTGAAGAAATTTGGAAAAATGCATTCGGGATAAGAAAAATAAGTGGAGGGAAAGGAGGAAATCAGGTGAGGATAGATAAGCAGAAGCTGGGGATATCTGGAATAAATTCACACAAAAAGGTGGCCCTGCATGTTTTATTATCAGCTACAAATGGGATTGCCAACTTTGCTTAGTTTCTCGTGACCAAAAGCATAGAGAGAAACATAAAACAAAGCAAGTGTCCCTGTGATAGAAGCAATTCTACTGTTCAGGAAAGGCCCAGTCATGCCTGGAATGAAGCCCGAGGGAAGGTTTTCCTCTGGGTTCCATACTGGGAGCCCTGGGTGACAGAATGATACAATAAGCAATGGGAATCAATGCCTACATGACGATAGACATCTTGTCATGGTGAGAAAACTAGACAGGATAGAGGCCTACCTTCGTGGATCTTGGATTCTACTAGAGGAGAGATAGGCAAAAATACACTCATGTCACATTGACTTACTGGAGAGACTGGAGATGTAGCAGATATAAAGTGTACAGAAGGAAATGTCCCTCAGAAGGATGCATAATTGTCAGTTAGGAAAAATCTTGGATTATTTTTGTAACATCCTCTTGCCTGGCCAGTGAATCTAAAAGCTGCTTCAGGAAAGGCATGACCAAGACTCTTGAAAGAGTTCCCTACATCCTCTGCTGCCTCCAACTCGCCTTCTTCTTTCAGTCCATCACCACCACTACCAACCGCACACCACTTGTTCCTGGTTTTCCTCCTACCTCTTCAGCTACCCTTTCTCCATTAGTTTTGTAGCCTGATCTTTAAACTGCTTCTTGAATGGCAACCTTCTCTGGGATGCTGAGTCCTCTGCTCATCTCATTCAACAACCTCTCTTTGTGATTTCTACACACTCAAGATCTCCGCAAACCACTCCCATGTCTACTCAACTAGGTCTGTACCACTCTGCTAGAACCGAGGCCTACAAGGCCTCCTGACTTCTGGAAAACTCAACGTGATCGTCTCATAGGTAAATCCCACTCAATGTATTCCAAATTTTTCCTTTCTAATCCATTCCTCTCCCAAATACCCTAGGCTCATGTGGCCACCATCTACCTAACTGCCAAATCAGAAACTTCAGACTCATCCTTCGTTCCTCCTCTTTTCCCTCACACCCAATCCTGTTCATTCCACCTAATACATATACCTCTTATTTACTATTTTTTCTCCATGCCTACTAATAAAAGTTAGTAACCAATGTTTGTTGAGCACTTATGTGCCAGGCACTGTTTTAAGTGCTCTAGACTTTACACATAATGTGTCATATAAACCTTCCAAGACTTGACAGAGTAAGTGTCATTAATATCTACGTGCCACGGGAGAAGGGCTAGAAGCACAGAGTTGTGTGGCTAGCCCCAGGTAGTACAGCAAGGAAATGTGAAGGGAGGATTCAAATGCAGGCAGTTTCTGACTTTGGAGTCTACACACCAATGATGCCTTTGATTACTTCTCACTCCAATTGCTGCAAACGCTGCCTAATTATTCTTCTTGCCTACAGTCCTACCCCTTCTCCACATTGCTGCCCCACAGTGATTTCTATTAAAAACTCAAATCTAATCTTAGTACCCTTTGTTTAGAACTCTTCCATGGTTTCCTCTACACTGCAGAACAAATTTCAAGCTCTTGGTCATTTCATGCCACCAACCCAACCCTCCTTGCCCACCTGCACATCCACCATAGGGAATTGTGCCAAGATTTCTGGGCAACGCAAAAGGTGGTTTTAGTCATTAAGAAAGTGTTGAAAAAGTGAGTAAGTGAAATTTACAAATGAAGAGTTAAACATAAGAATTTAGCTTGAGATTACAATTTAAAGAAAGAGGGCACAGGCTGTAAAACTTGAAGAGATAAAGAGAGCAGACTCTCCAGCCAGACTTTTTAATACGCAGACTTGTCTCTTCAACAAGAATTTTTTTCATCCCAAGCTAGGCTCTTGTGAACGATCAGTTCAATCCTGGTTTCATTTGAAAGATACTTTAATATTCCCATATTGTTCCAGTTCAATACTTTTAGAAAATGAATAGTCTTGGTTCTGGTTCAAACTGGCTTACTAGGTGTTGCTGTTTTGAAAAGTCCCTGCTTCAGTGCTCAGCTCAATGGGGAAAAAAGAAAAAAAGATTAATTTGGGGCTCAGCTTGGTTCAAGGTTCACAAATTAGAGCAGTTCCTTCCATTTGTGGGTCACACTTGAGCTGATGCCCCCCTATGAATTCAGCTCTAGTTTGTGTTCTTTCCCTCTGTGGGGCCCATGCAGCCCCCTAGGCCCTTACACAGTATTCTCAGCCTCGCTCCAACCCCGGCAGATATTTGCACACAGCAATGCCTCAGGGGAGCCTGGCTCAGGGTTCTTGAAGCAGGCAGTCTAAGGTCAGGGCAGCTTTTCCTTGGCTGAGGAGGGTCTGTAGGAAGGAAACCCACCCACTCGCTGGTAACCGTCACTCCCCTGCCTCACACAGGCTGTGCTCATCTCACCTAGTCTCCAAGTCCTCTCATAGTTATCCCTAAATTGTCCTCCATTTCTGCCATTTCTGCTTCCGATCTTCATATCCCCCTCCCTTTCCCCTGCTTTGCTCTTCTTTATGCCATTTATTAACAAGTGGCATGTTGGCAATACTGATTTGTCATTTTCCCAACTAGACTGTCAGCACTATGAGATCAAGGATTCTTATTCATCTTTTTTGTTATTATATCCCACCCCATTTACTGTCTAGAATATAGTAGAAGTTCATTTCATATATATTACATATTGAATGAAACCTCTGTTAGTTAGCTTTCTGTTGCTATGACAAAATAACTGGCATAACCATTTTATAAGGAGGAAAGGTATATTTTGGCACATGCTTTGAAGTTTCTGTCCAGTCACTTGGCCTAGTTGCTTGGGCTTGTGTTGGCACAGTACCTCATAATGGCAGGAGTGCCTAGTGGAGGAGCCTGTTCACCTCATGGCAGCTAGAAAGCAGAGAGGGAAGAAGGAGCCAAGGTCCCAATATCCCCTCCAAGGACACACCCCCAGTGACCTAACTTCCTTCCATTAGGCCTCACCTCCACCACCTCCCAATAGTGCCATAGGCTGGGATCAAGCCTTCAAAACATGGGCCTTTGGGGAACATTAAGATCCAAACTATAGCACTGTCTTGGTGTAAATCCAGAACAAATGGTTAAAGATATCTTAAGAGAAGCAGGATTTGACCTAATACTTGTATTTCCTTACATTATCAAGAATATCTCATCCTTAGTGGGTTTTCTCCTTCTAGTATATCCCCTTTCTCTCCTTCCTTTGCATCTTTTGCGGTCTTCGAACACTAGCGTGAAGTAAAGTATATGTGCAGTAGTGGGCTGCCTCCTTTCCCTCCAAACTTTCCCTCTCTCTCTCTCTCTCTCTCTCTCTCTCTCTCTTTCTCTCATTAGATAGGAGTTCTTTTTGCTCTGTTAGGCAGAAAGGCCGTTGAGCTCCCAATGAGCTGGGCCCTGGCAGAACAAGATAGTCTGCTGGTTGCTTGCACAGAAGGCAGGGAAGAACAGAGGCAAGCAAGGAGATACGAGCCAGGTTCCCAGAGGACCAGAGGGGGAGACACACAGCTCACCAAGTTGCTCACAGGGGACTCAGCAGAGCTGACACATTTCCTACAAGCTTCTGGGCCTGAGTCCAAAGTGACTGTGGGTCTGAGCCTATCCTCCTCTCTGAAGTAGCTTTTCAGTGACTAGTTACAGATTACATTTGCATTTTACATCAAAAATAATAAAGTATGTAGCCATCCTAACATGGCAACTTTTTGGCACTGCAGTGCATCAATAAAAAGAAAAAGGAATGAATTAGAATAAAGATTTGATCTACCCAATATCAATACTCTATTTAATTGGTCAAACAAATGTGTCCCTCCCCCTCCTTGTCCCCATCTCTTTCCCAGGACATACAGCCACAGTGATTATCCCAAGTCAAGTCCATGTTGCTCTCTAAGGGCTCATTGAAAAGTTCTCTGGGCAGAGAATAGAGTCACATAATAAAGTCAGTCCAGGAGAAAGAAATAATCAAATTTATGTGTTCCATTAGTTTTCCTGCTGGTTAATATGGAAAGCAAATAGGACCTTAAAATGGGCTGATTTTTAGAAAACTACACATAGTTTTAATCCACATACTTTTATTATATTTGTCTTCAGTATTGTACTTTCTCTGGGATGTGTCTAGGTATAGACTTTCAAATTTTGTCTTCTTGAGAACTAATGTACTTCCTGAACCAACTTAATCTCATTAGTTTCAGGAAAGTTCCAGCCACTATCTCTTTGAGCATTGCTTCTTTTCCAGTACTCTCTTTTGTCCTTATGAAATGCTCACTAGATAATTTCTCTTCCCTTTTTTCATCTCTATGAACTGCATTATGAATATTTTCCTTAGATTTGTTCCATTTCACTAATCTTCTTTTAATCTGTGTCTAATTTGTTGTTAAATCTATTAAATTTTTATTTATAGTAGTTAAAGTTTGAATATTACAATTTTTATCCTAAAGTTTTGTTATGATTTGGATCTGGAATGTTCTGCAAAGTCTCATGTGTTGAAGGCTTAGTCCTCGGTGCAGCAATGTCCAGAGGTGGGGCTTTTGCAAAGTTATTGGATCATGAGGGCTTTGACTTCATCAGTGGATTAACAATACGAGGGCATTATTTGGAATTGTAGAAAGTGTGATCTGACTGAAGGAAGTAGGTCACTAGGGACATGCATTTGGAGACCCTGGTCCCTTCCTCTCTGCGCCACTGTCCTCCACTAGGCCTTTCCACCATGATGTTCTGCCTCACCTCAGGCCCAAAGCAATGGAGCCAGATGAGCATGGACTGAAACTTCCAAAACCATGAGCCAAAATAAACCTTTCTTCTTCTACATTGTTTTTCTCATGTATTTCTCTCAGGGACAAAAAGCTTTGACACAAATTTTAATTTTGTTCTTTGTCAAATAATTCTAACCACTCAAAATATTATACTTTCTTATTTTCTAAGTTTCTTTATTTTTTCAAACATATTAAACCTAATTATAATCTGTTTTCCAATGTCAACTGTCTGTTGTTACAGGCTCTCACTGTTAGTGCTTTGTTTCCATGTGTGGTTTAATAAATTTTCCCCCAAAGTATAAACTCATATTTTCTTCAAAACATTATCAGTGCAAATTCCTTGATGCCTGAGTTACAGATGAGCTCCTGTAGAGAAGATGTGTTTCCTTCTCCCAAGTGAATCAGGCATAATCAACCTGGACTTTACATTAAAACTCAATCTTCCAGAGGCTTCTTGGACCACCCATACAGTCTGAATTTAAGCTGTAAAACTATGTGCAGGCGTATAAACTCTTATGGGAGAATCAATATCTTCCATTCAGAACCAAGTTTTGAGACAGGCATTTTGCCTTGTCATTCCTTGGGGCTCATTGCTTCTCAGCCTTACTCTGAGCAATTTGGGGTCCTAACAATCTGGGCTGGGATAGTGGGAGTGTACTAACACTTTCTACAGTTCCAAATAATGCTCTCACATTGTTAATCCACTGATGAAGTCAAACCCTCATGATCCAATAACTTTGCAAAAGCCCCACCTCTAGACATTGCTGCACTGGGGACTAAGCCTTCAACACATGAGTCTTTGGGGTACATTAGACTCTAATTAGACTTCACATTTTGGACAAACCAATCGAACTTCCTATATGGAACTTTTTCATCTCTCTTCTATGACTATACAAACCATGGTCGAGTTCACCTAAACTGTCAAGTGTCCAAAAGGGGTCACAATACCTCTCTGTTGCCCACTTTCATTTAATCTGTGGCCTCTGAGTTTATTTAACTGATTGCCAACTTCTTGTGCCTTTCTCAATGATATTAAGTAGCTTAGCCAGCATTTTTCACTTCTTTTAAGCAGAAAAGTTGTTATCAGGGTTTCTTATCTGCTAAACAACTAGATATAAAAGACTCATAATGCCCTTTACCATGCAGTCTCAGGGATATGTTAGCATCCTTCAAAGGGCACAGGCATGTTCTTTGGACACTGGGCTTTACTGCTAGCTACATGTCTATATCTTCTTTTTAGAAAAAGTAAAAAGAAGTTTTATTGCTTTACTAGCAAAGGAGAAACACAGGACTCCTGTCCCAAGAGCTAGGATTCTGCCTATTAGCAGGAACAGGGTAGTTTTAAAGAGGTGATTCAAAGGCTACATTCCATTTGTTCTCTATGGAGTTGCAATTCACTTGTTAAGTTGGGAGATAGTCATTTCTGAGATCTTCTGGCACCATCTCCAAAGTCTGGAATACTTTGTTCCTATGGTAGGTGTATACTCAGGGACAGATAAATCTACCTAGGACAGGGAAGAAAGATAATCCTATTTCCCTGGAGATTAGGGAGGAACAGGGAGAGAGGAAGAGAAAGAAACATGTCCATATTAAAAATAAGTTGCAATGGCAGAGCAGCAAGGGTTATATTCAAAGCATAAAGTGGACCACTGTTACATTTCCCCACTGTCAATTTCTACATTCTATTTCTATGGAAAAATGTGCAATGACTACTCTGATCCTGGATGCCCTTACTATACACACACTACCTGATAGAAAACAAGGACTCTGTGTTACTTCCCTCAACTTCACCCCCTTTCAGCAGGAAGCAGTTTGGAGGTGTCATCACTACATATCAATATCTAGCACAACATATCAGTAATAATGAGTAAAGGTGAATTGCACTAAAACATAAACTTTAAGCTTCAGAAAGTTCCCTATGACACTGAATTTTGGATCATTAATCCAGGCAGGATCCAAGGTCTGCATTATGCACTCTCAGTTTATGGAGACATCCCTGTTCAGACCAGGGTAAACTCCTATACTCTGATCCTTCAACCAACAAGAGGGAAACCAACATACTGTTTGGATTACCAAGATGGCATATTCCCAGTTACCTCCAATCAGAGTATTTTTTACTAGATCCTATTCTAAGCAATGGCTTTCTGGATACAGGCATCCCTGAGGCTTGTTCCCTGTGCTCTGGGAGAGAATGCAATGCCAAAATACTCAGCATGAATCTGGATGCAGTTTGAAACGTTTGATGATATATAATGGGGGTACAGACTGAAGAGCAACTGGATACTGAAGTAAAATGATGCCCTCAATGATTGAAGGTTAAATATCTTTGTAAGTGACATGACCAGCCTGTTATTAGAATCTGAAGTAACACTAAAAGACTGGCATTAGCACTATAATTAGGAGATCAGAACTGTGAAATCACAAGAAGTGGAGTTAGACTTCATTCCGGAAGTGAAGGGGTCCTGCAGCACTCCATAATCACATGGAAGTGAAAACAATATACAGGGCTTCTTGTGCTCTCCAACATTTGTCACTGATCCAGCAACTGATCCATGTCACTGATCCACAACATCCACCAACCAGTCACTGATGAGACAAAATGGATGTGATAAAATGTGGGCCAGAACTCATGGGATATGCATGGATATGAGCTGACCTTGTATTCAACTGTTCCAACTGTCCCAGTACTAATTATCTGCCCTAAATATCCATCCCTAAGCAACAACAACAAAACATCAATAACAATAGTAATTAATATATACTGTCTACTACTTCTGTGTTCAGTACATGTCTGAACACATCTAATCTTTATAACAACCCTATGTGGGTTCCTCCATTTTATAGGGAAAAAACCCCTGAGTCACAAACACCTAAGAAACATGTTCAAGTTTATACAGCCAGTGCACGGCAGACATTTAAATATGGGTTATCTGGCTCCTGAGTCTGTACTTTCCATTGTTTGGGTATATTGCTATGCACTGTGCAGTATTATTGCAGTATTAAATGTTGTAAGATTATCTTGTATGTTAGTTTAAATAGTCACTAAGCACTCATACTATAAGTATTTCTCTTTGTAGAACATGTGGACAAAGATTGATTCTAAGTTAACACATTGGAGGAGAAATTGGCATTGTTATATTTTGGCTCCATCTGATTTGTAAACTACTAATAATGAATTAAGGTTAATAAAATCAGGAGCCTTATCACAATACCAGAACTTAAACTATACTACAAAGCTATACTAACAAAAATGGCATGGTACTGGCACCAAAATAGACATGTAGACCAATGGTACAGAATAGAAGACACAGAGACTAACCCCCATAAATACAGTTATCACATACTAGACAAAGGTACCAAAAATATACACTGGAGAAAAGATAGCCTCTTCAACAAATGGTGCCGGGAAAACGAGAAATCCATATGCAACAAAATGAAACTAAATCCCTTTCTCTCACCATGCACAAAAATCAACTCAAAGTGGATCAAGGGCCTAGGAATTAGACCAGAGACCCCGTGCCTAATAGAGGAAAAAGTAGGCCCAAACCCTCATTACATCGGATTATGCCCCAACTTCCTTAACAAAACTTCTAAAGCACAAGAAATAAAAGCAAGAATTAATAAATGGGATGGATTCAAAGTAAAAAGCTTCTTCTCAACAAATGAAACAATCAATGAGGTGAACAGAGAGCCTACATTCTGGGAACAAATTTTTGCCACATGCACTTCACATAGAGCACTGATCTCCAGGATATATAAAGAACTCAAAAAACTTAACACCAAAGAAAACAAACAACCCAATCAATAAATTGGCTAAGGAGCTGAACAGACACTTCTCAGAAGAAGATATACAATCAATAAACAAATACATGAAAAAATGTTCAACATCTCTAGCAATTAGAGTAATACAGATCAAAACTGCTCTAAGATTTCATCTCATTCCAGTCACAATGGCAGTTACCAAGAATACAAGCAATAATAAGTGTTGATGAGGATGCGGGGGAAAAGGCACACTCAAACATTCCTGGTTGGACTGCAAATTGGTGCAACCAATCTGGAAAGCTGTATGGAGATTTCTTAAAAAATATGGAATAGAACCACCATTTGACCCAGCTATCCCACTCCTCAGTTTATACCCTAAAGACTTCAAAACAGCATGCTACGGTAATGCAGCCATGTCAATGTTTATAGCAGCACAATTCATAATTGCTAAACTGTGGAAGTAACCTAGATGCCCTTCAATAGATGAATGGATAAAGACTGTGGAATATATATACAATGGACTATTACTCAGCATTGAAAGAGAATAAAATCATGGCATTTTTCAGGTAAATTCATGGAGAATATCATGCTAAGCAAAGTAAGCCAATCCCAAAATATCAAAGGCCAAATGTTCTCTCTGATTAATGGATGCTGATTCCCAATGAGGGTGGTTGTGGGGAGCATGGGAGAAATGAAGGAACTTTGAATAGGGCAATTAGGTGGGAGGGCAAGAAAGGGGGCATAGAGGTAGGAAAGATGATGGAATGAGATGGACATCACTACCCTAAGTGCATGTTTGAAGATATGAATGGTGTGACTCCATCTTGTTTACAACCAGAGAAATGGAAAATTGTGCTCCATATGTGTACTATGACTTAAAATGCATCCTGCCATTTTAAAAAATAAAAATAAATTTTTCAAAAAGATAAAAAAAAATCAGGAGCCTTGAAAATGTAGGTTCACAAGTATCAAAACAACTTAATACTCTGGTATCAAAATATCTTTTGTTTCCAACGTTTTTATGGAGAAATGTAGATTAATACCTTAGTACAGTCTCCAAAGATGGCAGCCACAATTCCCTCTGTCCAGGACCTCTTCCAACCAGACCTAAAGTCTATTTTCCCTCCCTTTGAATCTGGGCTGGCCTTTTACTTGCTTTGGTCCATATAATTTGGTAGAAGTGATGCTTTGCCAGTTCAAGCTCATCAAACCTGACAACTTTCACTTTTGTGCTCTTTGAAGCCAGCCACCCTCTAGGAAATCCAACCATGCTGAGTCCACCGTACTGAAAGGTAGGCCAAGTCTGTAATGTGGAGAAGACTCAGGGAGGTACTCCAAGGAACCTGCATCCTAGCCTTACTGTTCTCTAACTTCAGCCCAGAGGCAGCACAATGCGAGACACAAAAACACCAAGTGAGTGCTGCCAGATTATAGAATCGAGAGGAGTAACAGATCATGGCTGTTTTAAGGTCCTAATTTTTAGAGTGGTCTGATACCCAGCAATAGGTAATTAACATACATTGTCCAATGGGATAATCTCTAACTCAGCTTGTCAAATATGCTATAAGGTCATTGGACATTAAGAAAGTTGATAGCTCAAATAAAGAAAGGAGAGTTAAAATCAAGATGTTCTTTGTTTAGATCTAGATATGTCACTTAATAAAATTATAGTTAAATAAAAATGTAGAAATAATGAATGCTATGCACAAAAGGCACCACCTAGAACTAAGCTCTGCTGCCTCTAAAGCCACCTGCCTGTTCGCAACAGCCACCATGTAGCTGTGCAAGCCCAGGACGGAGCTCCAGGACTTTGGCTATCTCACCCAAAAAAACCTGGTGACTTCTATGAGAAAAGATTCTGTAACTCTGGATCTTGCCTAGGGTAAGGTGGGTCTAAGGCCTCTTGTTCAATGAGAAGTACAGATACTACAACAAGAGACATGTTGAATATAAAGCCCTATAAACACTGAGATGAGATGAGGGAATTAAAAATCCTTGAGTCCTTCAGGCTGAGAAAGGAGAGATTTCATAAAAGAGGAAGTGAATCAATATGCAGAGGAAGAGAAATAAGTCAAATACCAGGGTCTCGACCTAATCAGTCAACTGCCAGGCCACAAAGAGAGGCAAGTGGGCAGGCAAAGGAGCTGAGCCCTGAGCCCCACTTGGGACACTGATCCACTGTTTAGCAGACATCAACAACATTGAGAGAAGGGATTGCATGTCACAGTCCAGTCCAGAGAGACAGTTAGCTTCCCTCTGCTGTGTCCTTGCTGCTCTGTGTGTCAACACTGTGGATTTAAATAAGGCAATCTCTCTTGGACTAGATTTTAAAATTACAGCTTTAACCTGAAAGCAAGTACTTACTGACAAGATCAGGAGGAAGCCCAGCAGGGGAAGTAGAGCAGGAGCTGAGGTGGGGTCACTGCTGTGAGTGCTGTGTTCCTATCCAAGGTTAAGGAAATTGGGTTGGAACTGCCTCCAAAGAGAACCTAGTTTTCATTTGAGTACGTCCCTTAACTTTGCTCCATTTCAGAGTCCCATTTCAACCATTTTGTGCTCATAATAATTCAGTGGTTCATTTTTAACCAAATATTTGATTTGATAATGACTATCAGTAAGGGATAATTTTCTATGAGAGATATTCCATCAAGATTCAGTAAGACAGACAAAGTTGTATTACTCCTCACACAAATCTTTTTCTACTACCAACAAATATTGTAATTGATGCTCTGCTTCAACATTTTCAATCTGTTGTTAAGTGTGCGTCTAATAAATGCTGACTTGTGATTGTCAAGGGCATGTCTAGATGATTTTCATTTTGATGACATCTGTTCTGTCTGCTCTACCATTATTTTCTAATATTCTGATTCTCAAAGGAGAAGGGAATTGCAATTTGTCCTTTAATAGGTGAAAAGCTAAACTATTCAGGGCGGGGAGCCAAACAATAAACCTAGCACTTTCTCTTCCCATTGTCTTTGCCTCTTTGTTAGACTACTAAAGAATCCACAAGAAAGTTGTTGTATGATAAGCAAACTATAAGGAAATTCAGGTGGACTCTAAAGTTACATGGGCTTCCCAGGTTTGTGAAGAAAGAACTGTAGTCAGCCATTCTCCAGCATTCAGGACCATGGTTCCCCTTTTGTCAGTCTCTCTCCTTCTATGTCTTCAACAATTGCATTAAATGAGGGAATCCAGAACACAGGAGTGATTACAGAAAAAGGCAGGAGATAGAGCCAAAGGGAAAGAAATTGGGACTTAAAGATGGACTCCCCCTGGGTGTGAATTCCAGTTCTGCTTCTCACTGGCTGTGTGTACTTACTCAACATCCCTGAGCCTCCATTCTGTCTTCAATTAAATAATGTCCATTTGTAGAGTTGCTTTAAGAAATACTTTGTTGAAAATGTACAGCACTCAGTAGATGGAGCTATCACTAGTATGATATTAATGACTAACATCAAGGTTATGATGGTTTATAATCAAATATCTGTAAGAGTATAAACTCTTTATTCTCAGATGCCACCAACGTTCTCTACACTTTCTTCTTTCCTTCCTTCCTCCTTCCACTCCCGAATACTCACACCCTACAATATCCAGGTATATTTTTCTGCTTGCTAAAGATCACAATGACTTTGAACAAAGTCAACAGGAAGCACATATTTAGTAACATACAATTATATTTAGTGGACTGATTAGCATTGACTAAAGGTAAAGTCTCCTTATTACATTTCTGAAGGGCAATTTAGCAATGTGCATCAAAAGTCTTTAAACACATACAGTAGTCCCTCTCCCTATCCACAATTCGACTTTTCAAAGTTTCAAATATCCAAAATAAAACAGTCTAAAACTACTAAATGGAAAGTTACAGAAATAAACAATTCATAAGTTTTAAATTACACAGCACTCTGAGTAACATGATAAAACCTTGCACCCCGCTACTCTCTCCAACCTGAATCATCCAGGGTATCCATGCTATGTGCGCTACTTGCCCATTAGCACTGAGTAGCCATCTTGAGTATTAGATCAATCATCACAATATCACAGTTCCTGTGTTCAAGCAACCCTTCTTTTACTTAATAATGGCCCCAAGGCACAAGATTAGTGATGTTAGCAATTTGGATATGCCAAAGGGAAGCAATCTAGTAAGCACTGTAAATGTTTAAGGTTCAGATATCCATGGGCTGTCTTTGAACATATCCCTGTGAATAAGGGGGATATATGTATGCTATTTAAGATGAATATTCTATTTTTAAGGGGTTTATGCTAAGGAAATAATAATGGATATGCACAAAAATTAAGATATAAGATTGTTTTCATGGTGTTTCCTTATGACTTTGATGACTGGATCCTTTATTGTTCAAACTGGGACACCTTTAAGATTACAAGGTAATGCTATTGTTAATCATTAAACAAGGGCATAACAAGTGTAAACCAAGAGTACAAAATAGAAACAATTTAGTCATACTGATGTGCATGACTGATAATTAAAAAAATTTCAGATTGCAAACGAATATACACAGTACAATCTTTTAAACACACACACACACATACACACACGCCTGCATAGACAACCTTCTACCCCCACAATATTAAAGGACAGATGAAATGTTAACAGTGGTTTATTCCTATGTGATAAGAATATGGCTCATTTTTATTCATTTGTATTTTATACAATTTCTTTAATGAATATGTATCACATTTACAATTTCAAAAACTGTTATTTACAATTTCTTACCAAGTCAAGTATTATTTTATGAAACTCATCTCAGAATGTAATCTGTTCTCTAAAGCCTAAGGTGAATTTTCTAAGTACTTGAGCCTTTCAGGGCTAAAATATTTATGCAATGTGTAAAACAAAGCTCAACCTCACTTCAACATTTGCAACCATATGCCTACAAATATCAGTGATACAAATTCTTTCTGACATAGGTGACACAATAAAAACTATAAAATTCCATCCCATTACATTCCCAAATGCTGGCCTTTGAAAATGTCCCCAAGTGTTTCTTTCACCTCCTGGTATAGCAAATATTAAAAAGACACTTTGCAATACTCAAGTGAGTGATTATTTGGTAGACCCATCCATGCCAGGTGAAAACCAGGCTATTTCATTGCTGTTCTTTTCCATCCTTGACAGAATTCTGGATGACTGTGAAACCACAGATTTGAAATTATAAATCTACTACTGCCAGCACTCTGGGAATCTTGAGGTGGTAACCTTATAAAGCACTGACATGAATACATTTGTAAATCTCTGGTCCCTATGAAATGTCTAAATAAAGATATAAGCTCATACCTCTGAAGTTGCTTCCAGCTTAGATGAGTAAGTGCCATATTTAAAAGGGCATTGCATCCATTTGACCTGCTTGGAAATTAAGTTTCTAATGAAAAAAGATGGGAATTCTGTTTTCAAAGAGTACGAAAGAGCATTTTTCAGTAAAAGAAGCTTCACAACTTCCTAATTTTCACAACTACTTCTTAAGAACATTTAACCCCAAATCAAAAAATTATGTGGAATAATTCATAGATGTGCATTCCCAAATGTTCAGCCCACCTTCAATTTGAAAAGATAGCAGTGAACCATTGAGTGAGGCCAAAGAAGTAACTGAAGGTCAGGCACATGGGAACATGTGAGAAAATGTAAAGCAAACAAAGGAGAGCTTCCAGAAGATCTTAACACACAGTCTAACTGGACCAACTCCAGCACAACTGGCTATAGCTGCAGTCTGAATTAATCCAAACTTCAGTTCCTTATCTATTCACATAAGTCACTCTTTCTGGGAAAGACTCCATCATTTCTCATTAGCACACGTTAGAAACTTCCAACCTGTATCTGACTCCTACTCTCCCTATTCAGTATCCAGCAGGTGCCAAATCTTGCTAATTCTGCCTTGATAGCTCCTATTTCATTTCTTACAACTTACACCACACTGCAACCTCTGCATTCTTTGTGACTATTAAGATTATAGTAAAAAAATAAAATTTATTCAGCCATTTTTAAGTGTACAGTTCAATAGTGTTAAGTATACCCACATGGTTATGAAACAGCTCTCTTGAAGTTTTCCATCTTGCCGATCTGAAACTCTCTACCCATTAAATAACAATGCCCTTTCATCTCCTGCCCCCGGTGTCTGGAAACTACCATTCTACTTTCTATGAATTTGACTACTTTAGATTCCTCATGTAAGTGGAATCACTTAGTATGTATCTTTTTGCAAATAGTTTATTTTACTTAGCAGAATGTCTTCAATGTTCATCCACGTTGTAGCATGTGATAGGATTTCCTTTTGGAGGGGCTGGTGCTCAATAATATTCCATTATGTGCATGCATGCATGTGTGGGGGGGGGGGTGTGCACACTACATTTTGTTTATCCATCCAGCGATGGACATTTGGGTTTCTGTCATCTATGGGCTGTTGTGCACAGGGCTGCTATGAACATGAGTATACAAATATCTCTTTGAGAGCTTGCTTTAATTCTTTCAGAAACATATCCTCAAAAGTACGATTGCTGGATAGTATGGTGTAGGAGCACTCCTCATACCTTCAACCCCTCCCTGCCCTCTTTCCCCATTCCTTGCTGATGGACTATGCACCTGACACAGAGCGGTACTCCACTGGTTGTAACCTCAGGGCCATGATTGGTCCGAGGACGTTCATAAGCTGTTGCACTTCCTGGAATAAACGTGTTCTGGGTCTCGCTCCAGCAGAGCAGTCTTACCAGCCCCCAGAGTCTGGGTGAAGTGACTCTGCGACCAACCGCCCCATACCTCATCCTGAGGGACCCCATTTCTTTCCTCCTGAGGACCCCTTTTTGTCCCCGGGACCCCAACTCGTCGGCAAACTCACACTAGTCATGGCATAAAACAACAATATGGTAATTTTATTTTTAAGCTTTTGAAGAACCTCCATACTGTTTTCCATAGTGGCTAGAGCATTTCATATTCCTACCAACAACAGTGAACCAGGATTCCAGTTTCTCCATATCTTTGCTAATACTTTCCATTTTCTAGGATTTTTGTTGGTTGGTTATAGTAGCCACCTGAATGGGCATGAGGTGGTATTTGTAGTTTTGATTTGAATTTTTCTGATGATTAGTGATGTCAAGCGTTATATCTAGTGTTGTTCCCTCTGTCTGGTTAAGCCCCTTCCCCTGCTTAGGAGCATACCTAATGACTAAAGTACAAACACATTCACAACCTTTACGACCATACAATGTCCATTTATCTCATACTATCTCATTCTACAAATCTTCACACCGGTGCAATTAAATGCTTCATCTTCCTTCAAATAGATCTGAAGCTTTCTTTTCCTCCTGCAAATATTTACAGTTCAAATCCATCTCCCTTAAGTGGAGTGCTTTGTTTTCACAGTCAGAAGTCTATATTCTTTCAACACTCAGTGCTTGCTTTTATGGTATGTATCACATTTACCTTTTCTATACCAATTTATTCTCAGGTCTCATCTCACTATTGAACAGGAAGTTCCTTCAGGCCATAGAATCAGCCCTGCTCAATCATTTATCTCCCACAGTGCCTGGAACACTGTAAGCCTTTAATACATAGTTATTGAATAAAGGACTCAAAATTTTAATTGGTAATCTGTTGGCTAAGGCCATCAAGATGTCCACAATTTCAAATCAACAGTACTGCTCTCTGTTTTGTGTATTGGGGAAAGGGGTAGAATGGAGAAAGAAGTTTTTTGTTTGTCTGATTTTTAGTCATCCAGACTAATCTTAATTCCCTTGACCACGTTATTTAACTTTCAACTTAAAAAATAAATTGAATGCCAAGTAGAGCCCACATCTAGTAATTGAGAAACCAGCTATTGTATTTACCCTTCTAGTGGCTACAAGCTGACATTTAAATACTCCTCTTCCCTTTCCAAATATTAACTGTGTGCAGCTGGTCGCTTGGGTTCCGAAACAACATTTGATGAAGCACACTTCAAATACAATTCTGGAAAAATATTCAATTACTTCATTTTCATTTTACTCACTAAATGGTAGCTTCCCTCCCAAGTTCAATTAAACTCACTTGAAATTAGAATTCACAAGAATGCATTTCATTTAGATTTACTGGAAGATGTCAGACACTAGTTAATTGGGCTTGAAGCAGCACAACCATGAGGTCCCTCCTGACTGAGCTGTCCATCTTTGACATGTAGCTGTTCTTGTTAGATAGCATTGATTGGGCAGCTCATCCAGTGTTGGGGGCCAACCAATAGCTATACAACACTCTGACAAATAAATTCAATGTAGATTTTAAATGACTTGTGGGTGCACTTCAGAGAGCTTCAGCTTGGGTCTTGGATGGTCTGTGTTCTGTGTTCTGAAACTTCTAATTCACTTGAATAATTGGATATTTTTGCCAGATAATTCAACAAACATTCAGCAAGAACCTACCCTGTGCCAGGCGCTATGTCAGACACTTCATTTATTCAGCAAGTTATTAATCCCTCCGTGTGCCAGGCACTTGGCCAGGGATTGGGAGATATAACTCCTCCCCTCAAGGAATCCAGAAAATGTTTCAAGCTTGTGCATGGCTGTCTGTGAAAACACAACATTCAGCGGTTTGTGTTTTTTTAAGAATCACCATAATGCTGAGTTCCAATTAATTCCAATTTTTCCAGAACAGTCAAATTTCAAATAGTCATTCGTATACCCAATTAGGTGTGAGACTGTCTCAATTACTAATATGCTGAGTGTAAAGGGGATAGAATAAACTGCCTAAAATTCTTTGAAGGTTATGGTCTTGATTTTAAGTCTGAAAATTGCTGGGATTAACTCTGCAAAATCATGACAGCAAATGTCTTTGCAAAGAGTGAGACCACTGATATTTACCAAGTAGCCATTATGTGATCAATTCTTTGTGAGACAAGAAGGAATATGAAAGCAGAAAGGCAATTCATACTCATTAATTACCCACACTGTATTATATGTGGTATTTTCTTTTAAATCAGGGATGAGTAGGGCTAGCTATTTTAGACTTTACAGATCTTTATAGTCTCTGTTTAAACTATAAGAAAAATAGTCAATCTCAGCGAATGTCTGTGACTATATTCCAATAAACCTTTATTATATAAAGGGCTGGAGGGCTAGATCTAGCCCGGTGACCACACTTGACAAGTCCCTGCTTCACATCATCTCCCCTGTGCCCCTCTAAATGCTCTACCTGAAAAGCCCTTCCCTCTGCCTGTCCTTCAAAGTCCTATTCATGCATCTTCTCTTCCTCTTCTGATTCAAATTTGGAAAATCTCTGAATAAATAATAACTAGCTTTTCTACAGCACTGGAAATTTTTCAAAACCTTTTCTCTCTGACAACAATCTTCTAAAACAAATAATGCAGGAATTATTATTACTCCTGGGTTCATGAGAAACTGATGTGATAACATCTTGAGAATTGGGGATGGTTAGTATCAGAGGCAGAGGATTGGCAAGAATCCCAGAGGTTCCTCCCACCACAGCTGGAGGCAGATGCTGTGGAGTTTTGAATCTCACTTCCCTAGAGGTGCCCAGTGAGGCTGGCAGCAATGTCTGGTGAGAGACGGATAGTGAATGCCTCTATGGAGAGGACTTAGCCATTCACCCTCTCTTTTCTTTTCCACAATTGACTATTCAAAGGTATAACAGCCTCTATGGCTGAGAAATAGGCTACTTTAAATTTGTGTGTGTTCACTTTATACTGTGACGCATCTTGACCAAGCATTATCTGCTTTCCCTCCATCACTACCTCACTTCTTTTCTCTCCACTTTCTCAGTGTCTGGGATTATATCTCTCAATAAACATTAAAACATACTCTTTGCCTTAGGCTTTGTTTTCTAGGAAGTTTGAAGTAGAAAAATTGGGACCAGAAGTCAGCATAAGATTCTGGAACTTTGGAAACTCTCAGTATAAAACTGTGGAAAAGGTCAGGAAGCAGTCCTTGATATCCAGGGACAAGTTGGACATAATTACCATAATGTGCAGTGGGGCTGGAGTAGCATTTGGAATCCCTTGACCAACAAAAATCTATAGTGAAGGGTAATGAATCCTGGTGCAAAATAGATCCACAGCTTAGGTGTTGTTTGACATATAATCAAAAATAAACACACACACACACACACACACACACACACACACAAGATGGTGAGCAGAAGGTTGACATCAGTTGCCACAAAGGGAAATCATAGTCCCTCATCCAGTTTCCAGATTGTCAGTTCACAGACCCAAAGTTCCATACCCAAAGTATGGATCAGTGAAGCCCTACAATTCTCTTGATATATAGACCTTTACTTCCTATAATAGGATCTGTATATCCCTGTTCAAATGGTGGTAAATGTTGGCACTGATTATTGGTCTGGAGACCATGAGAGGTAGTGGAAGAAAGATTGAGGAGATGTCTAGGTCTCTTTGAGCAAGAATTGTACACCACAAATACTAGAAAATATACTTCTGATTCTTCCCCCAAAGAGACTAGAAAACATTTTCCATGGTAACTTAGCGTTTGAGAAAAAAGAAAACCTAGACATTTTAAGAACTGTTAAGTATGGGGCCTGAGCTAACACTAACACCAAAAGTCCTAAAAATGCAACCATGCTGCTCTGGTTAGAGTGAGAACATGCTGAAGCACAGTTGTAGCCCAAGTCACAGTGTGCCTACTGAGTCCACTGGGCCACACCATGGTTATTTCCACAGTGACTTGATGGGTAATTGGAATAGATACACTTAACAATGAGCAGAATCCTCATTTTGTTCCCTGACTGTAGAATAAGAGTTATTATGGTAATAAGAGCCAGATAAAATTACCCCCTTTTCTGCAAAGATGATAAATTAAATGCAATACTGCATTCCTGAAGGAACTGTAAAGATTAGTGTCACAACCAAAAGCCAGAAAGAGGCAGAGATAGTGGTCTACATCCCATTTCTTAATTCACTTGACTATCCTTTGCAGAAACCAGATGGATTGTAGCAGACGACTGTAGGCTGCTGTGAAATGAGTCAAGTGGTAGTCCTAATGTCAACTGATAGATTAGACATAATAGTATTTTTACTGAAGCAGATCAATATGGACTCTGGCATTTACCATGTAGCTACTGAGTTGATAAATGCTTTTAAAAAATACCTATTACAGCAATGGGTTATAAATTAATTTTCCTTTCCATGGAAAAGACTACAATACACTTTTACTGCAATCTCTCTGTGGCTACGTTCACTCTCCTATCATAATGTAGCCTTCAGGGAACTTGATTTTTTAACATTCTATAGAACATCACACTGTTCTATAGAACCTTGATGATATTATACTAATTGCACTGGGGAGTAGGAAGTAATATAGATTCTTTATTAAAAGGAAGAAGGGAGACAAAATCCTTAAATGCTTAGAACCTGACAAGTCTGTGACATTTTAGAGCTTCAAGTGGCTTGTGGAATAGTGGACACCTGTTATGGTTTAGCTGTGGTGTCCCCCAAAAGCTCATGTGTGAGACAAATGCAGGAAGGTTCAGAGGAGAAATGATCAGGTTGTGAGTGTCTTAACCCAATCAGTGATTTAATCCCCTGATAGAGATGAACTGAGTGGTAACTGAAGTGG
This sequence comes from Geosciurus inauris, assembly GCA_004024805.1. Taxonomy (NCBI): domain Eukaryota; kingdom Metazoa; phylum Chordata; class Mammalia; order Rodentia; family Sciuridae; genus Geosciurus; species Geosciurus inauris. Next base: position 29,074 of record PVHX01014833.1, read on the forward strand.
TAGGATGTGGCTGGAGGAGGTAGGAATCAGGGCATGGCTTTGGGAATATATTTGTATCTGGCAAGTAGAATCTTTCTGTTTTCTCTTCACCAGGATATGAGCTGCTTCCCTCCACCACCCTCTTCCACCATGATATTCTGCCTCACCTCGAGCCCTGAGGAATAGAGCCAGCCCTCTATGGACTAAGACCTCTGAAACTGTGAACCCTCAAATAAACTCTTCCTCCTCTATAATTGTGCTGGTCATGTCCTCTAGTCACAGCAGTGAAATAACTGCCTAAAAAACAACACCCCTCTAAAGTAATGACATTTTTGCATCTTGAACATTAACTACTACAAAGATGATAGTACTCTTTGGAATTTTTTGAATTTTAAAGCAATTATTACCACACTATGAGAAACTCCCCCAAATATATTTATCTGATGACTCAGGAGGTTTCCAGAGAAAAAGAAGTTTCAGATGCTGGTGGAATTGCCCTGCCATTTGATCTATATGTTATAGAAAATCCAATGAGAAGAATACCAGGCAAGCTACATATGAGATTTGCAGTAAGAATTCTAAAGAATTCTCTGCAGTAAAGAATGATTCTTTTTGGAAAAATAGCTTCATATGTGTTATTGTGTTCTAGCTGAAAGTAACATCTGACATTGAAACTCTTAGTGACTATGTGACCTGAGCTGTCCATCATACATTAAGCTTTATAAAATCCATTACAGTTATATGGCCAAATTGGTGTAGTAGCAATTCACTGCATGATTAAAGTAGTACATTTGTACTAGACTCAAGCAGATGATCAAGAGCAAGTTATCAAAAAACCTAGTTAGGTCGTTTACTTCTGTGGTACCAAAACATTTTTTTTCACAAACCATATGCATGACCTCCCATTTCCTAAAACCACCTAGGAAGGAATGGACTTGGGCCTAGTTCACAGGTGAGTCACGGGAAATGTTGGTACTGGAGATAGACTGCTGCTGCATTACAGCCCCATTCAAGAATGCCTCCCAGGAAGCAAATGTGCAAGCAGACAGTCATACCTGTAGTACAGAGAGGAACCTGTGGGCGTGGTAAATGGCTTGGCTAATGAGTCCAAGCTGAGAGGAAAAAACCTGAAAGTGAGTCACAAGGAGCCTCAATGAACACATAGTAGAGCCCACAAAGCTGGAAAACTCTGCATCATACATTAATGCCCACATGAGAGAATCTGCTCCAAATAAAATTCTTAACAACCAAGTTAGACAAGATGATATTAAAGGTTATTAGCAGGTTTCTCTCCTCAGCCCTCTGGACTTACCAGGGATGGAAGCTATGCATAGACTCAAAATTATGGGCCCCTTTTCACTAAGGCTTGTCTATCTATTTTCGTGGTTGAATGACCAATTTTTCAGCAGCACACACTGATTCTTAGTCCTCCGTGTGGCACTATTCCTTATGAAGACCAGCCTGATGGCAGGTTGATTTCATTGTGCCCCTTTCTTATTAAAAGGAACATCAGTTCATCCTCACTGACAGAAACATACTGCACTATGAGCTTGCCTGCCGAGCTTCTAATGCTTCTGTCAGAAATTTGGAGCAAAGGCTTATAAAATGCCGCCTCTATTGAGAGTTATCCAGATAACATTGTCTCCCACCAAGGGATTCATTTTATTGCAAAGGAAGTACAGCAGTGACCTGGGGCTAACTACTCTTTGCCATCCTCAGAGCCAGGCTGCCTGAAAGAATGGCACGGCAGCCTGCTGAAAGTTCAGTTTAGGCCTCAACTCATGGCGAGGGGGATAACATTTTAAGACTGGGAGCTAATTTCAAGATGTGCTGCAGAGATTGACCTGATAGCTCATAGTGACACAATGCTCCCAACAGCTAGAATAAACTGACCCAGGAACCAAGGGGTAGAGGAAGAGAGGCCCCACTCTCATGATCCACTTATAGAATTTGTGCTTTCTCTTCCCACAATCCTTGGGCTTGATCACATTCCAAGGGGAGTCACAAACACTAGTGGATGCAATAAAGTTTCCACAAAGCTTAAATCTACAACCGCTACCTGATCACGTTAGGCCCTCTTGCTACTAGGTCAGTTAGCAAAGAAGGACTTTGTGTTGGGGTCAGCTTTTCCAATGCATGCTAGGAGACAGGAAGTAGCCAACAAAGAAATGTTTTCCCCTTACTCTTCTACACCGATGAACTATTGCAACTTCAAAGTGGCTCACTATGTCCTATCTAGAGACACCTCATATAACCAGAAACTGAGTATGTTTTCTTGTGGTGCTATGGCAAACTTGAAACAGATGCCTTTGTTTCTACTTGACCTTCTTCTTGGCCTCCCTTCTTTCCCCCATCCAATACTCTGCTCTGGGAATGCAGTGCTTAATAAAGCATCAGCATGTAAGAAAACCCAGCTAGGTGAGATATCTACATGGTCCTTTCTTGCCAAGAGGCAATGGATAGGAGATGGATTTCAAGTCAAGTTGAATGCCCAAAGGATAAGCCATGGATTGATTGAGCTCTATACAAAGAGGTTACACAGAGACCTCAGACAAATCAGCCTGGCAGGCCCACACTAACTGCCCAGAAATCCAGAGGGGAGAAACTCGTCCCCTGCTACCTGAATGACAGGTGCACTGAGTGTCAGGTGGAAGTTAGGAGGTCATGAGCTGGCTCATCATTTAAGATCCTGGCCAAATGCAGTTGGCAGCTCTTCCAGGAAGGTTTTCTTTGCCTCTGTGTCTGTCCTTCCTGAGTTGAGAGGGATGTCCCTTCTCTTGGCTCTCACATACGCTTCCTTTACATTGCTGGTTTATCCATTTGCTTCATAATTCTAGGTTGTGTATTTTTGTGGATGTCTCATATCACTTCATTGCTTAACCACCGCCATGTTTCCCATTTGACTTAGAATAGAATAGAAGCCAATGTCCTTACAATGCCCAATAGGGCATTTATCATCTGCCTCCAACCCCATCTCTCTGACCTCTCTTCCTTGCCCACTCTGTCCCTTCATAGTTTTTGGTTCACTATCACCCAGTTCTCCCAGCTACTTCAGGAAGTGCCAGCCCCCATTGTGGTCCATCTGCCTCGAACAACCTTCCGTTGGATATCTTCATTGCTAACTCCCTCACCTCCTCAAGACTTTGTTTTGATGTCACCTCAGTGAGACCCAGATTAACATACACCTGTCTACCTTCATCCTCAACCCCCACAGCAATTCCATACCCACATGGATGACATCTCTCACCTCTGCTCTGCAAAAATGTGGGTGCCATTATTAACTAAGAAGATATCATGGGGCACAAAGGCATTAACCTCTAGCTCCTCAAACTCAGGAACAAATGCATTGCAGACTGAAGGAGGCCATATCCACTCATTAGTAAAGCCCTCACCATATGAAGATCAGTCTGCTGACTGTGCTAAGAAGCCTCACCATCTCATGTAGTCACTGCTTGCCTTTACCCATACCCCTGTCCCATCCCATCACTTCCCAGTACTTACGTGTACCTTGCAGACTTCTACCAGTTACTCTGTCTGTGGCAAACTTTGCCTCAGCAGTTCCCACCTGTTGATATTTTCTTATACTCAGATCTTTGGGAGTCATAGCCACCTCTATAGAGGATGATTAAAGAGGGACATTTGCATCTGACTGCCTCTCCTCCCATCCACATGTAAGCAGAGCTTGCCTCTATTAAGAGTTAGAAAAGTTTCCATTAATAGTGAAAGTCCCTGCAGATGTTTCAACAGCAGAACCAACTACTGGATTCAGACTCTCCCAGTGAGATCAAAGTCTGCTGAAGTCACTTTCTGGGGTGGTGAAACCTCTCCCATTAGTTAATTGTCTCTGCCTTCTCCTCCTTGCCTGCATAACCAGAGGGTCGTTTACCTACACACACTCTCTGTCTTATTAAGGCCAAAGGAAGCACAGGCCTCAGTCTCTCTGCCTGTTTCTAAAATGTGTTATTTGTGATTCAATTTCACATGGCCTGCAGAGGCAATAAAGGGCAAAGGGAATTACCCTATAATATATTCCAAAAGTGCTCCCTGCACAACCACACTCCCGAGGATAACAATTTGCCAATATAACCTTTAATTAAATGAACAGAAATCATGCAGACCCCATGGTGTAGGAAGTCACTAAATAGAAGAAAATTATGTATGAGTTGCCCCTAGCTGCTCATTTGAGCTTGAATAGGATCTGACTGTAGGAGTTTAAAGTGCTTTCAGCTAAAAATGAGAGGCAGTTCTTCCCCCTATCAGCCCTGTGGATGGAGGGGGTCTGTCCACACCCACTGACATGAGACAAGGCGCCACCTAGACTCCTTGCACAGGGATAACAAGAGCAACTAACAGAAAGCTGAGCCACCACCAATCGCAGAGATGGGTTCCAAAGCCTTTGTATCAGTTGAACAACTTCCCAGCAAGGCAGACTCTTGTCCTCAATTCAGAATCACTGACTAGGCAGCAAATGTCACTGTCAAATCTCAAGGGCAGCATTCCCTGGTTGAAGGCCAGCAACGTTGTAAGCAAAAGTCAACAATCTCCTGCAATCCTGAAATGACCACCTATGTGACACCGTTTTTTACCTCAGGTGAAGGAAAGCCAAGTGCAGTCTTTTCTCTCACCTACCTCCTCCTTTCCAGGCCCATTGACACTGCCCTATTCTCTTCCTTCATTAAGACCTCTACAACTACTGCCAGACAGAGCCCTAACCTGTCCCATCCTCAGTTCACAACCTTTCCCTTCCACTCCACATACATGCTATGGTCAGAACACCAGTCTCAATTCCATGTTCCTTTTCTGCTCAAAATCCATTTGGATCCACCCAAAGGATAGGACTCAACCTCTCTGTATATCAAACTGCATTTATCAATCCAGACTTCACTACCATGATACTCATTCAGACGCCTAGCCTCAACCAAGACTGAACTACTCCTGCACCTGTCACCTCTGTGTCTTTGTTCACAAAGGGCCCTTTGAATGCAATGTCACCACCCCCACCATTTCCATATTTGTAAATTCCAGATGCTTCTTGTGGACCAGGCCTAGTTCTGTCTCTGCCATGAAGTCTTCCCTCGCTGAGGTTACTCAAATCCTTCCTTCTTATAGCTTCTCTCACATTGTGCAGGCACTTTTCCTCCTGGTCTAGAAGGCAAAGGGTTTGAGGACAGAAATCTACTTACTGTTGCATTTGAGTCATATGTATACACTTCAAGCATAGGTATTTGATAAATATTGGTTAATTTTGGAGATTGTTTATTTTTGTGGGACTTTCCAAGGGATCAGCTTTATCTAGCAGAGAAAAGAATCTCCCATCCTGCTACGCATCAGATAATGGTGGGGGACAGGGCTTTTAAGGAGACTTTGCCAATAGCTCAGCCTTCAAGAAATTAGAGTTAAACCACAAGGCACTAGAGGGAGGGTGAGAAAGGAGTGGAATTTAACAGCTGAATTTTATTAACTCAGGGCTACTGGATACATAATCTAATTTCTCCTGGGAAATTCTCTGAGGCTTAAGAGAAAAGTGGAAGCAGATTCACTCTAAAAGTATATGAAGAGTTAATCAATGTAGATACTGCCTGACCCTTGAGTCCTAGTTTCATTCCAGTTTCCTCCAGGAAACCTTCCTAACTGTTCTGGGCCACTGATAAGTATTCCCTGCTTTTGGCTGACTTTACTACCATAGAGCTCAATGCTAAATTATACATCACCTTTATGATAATAAAGTTAGAGTTTCATGGGCAGTAACTGTAGCTGACCAACTTGACTATGGAGAGATTATATCTGGAGCTTCTGCATGTCCCATAGGAGCCCATGTCCTGCTAAGTATATGGCTGTGCTCAACATCTACCTGTAGAATGATGTACTCCTTTTAAGCTTCTCATAAAGACTGAGACACTATAATGATTCCACTTGGCTCCAAAAGGGGTTGGAGAACTTTCTTATGATATTTGTTATTGTTCAATATTTCTTCTATGCCTACAACTGAGAATATCACTATCAATTAGTAAACATGTATAAGCACCATTTGTGGCAGATACTTTTCAAGGTGTTTAAAAATATCAGACACGGGGTAATTGGGTGACTTTGACATGCAGGAGGAGTCAGTTCATGGTTCACTCTGTGATGGAGAACTTCTACATACTGAAATATAATAATAGTGCAAGTCAGGGTGTACAGGCTCACCCTGGAAACTATTGAAACTATTGAAACATCAGGTGCTATCTGAGTGCAAATGTCACTCTGTGCTCTGGATATTTTCATTAAAAAAGAAAAAGCAACCCAGAAATCCTCTACCAATCCTCCATCTAAAATTATGCAGTCTTGAAGAGAATCCCAACAGGCACCCAGCATCTAATTTGCACACAGTAGGAATTCTTGCTTGGCTCACTCTGTGTGTTGAGTTCTTGAAAAGGGCTCAGGCTGTCAGCCTAGGGGTTACGCTAGCCTCTTCATACTTTACCCTGCAGGAGAGGAGCAGCCTAAAGCCTGGCACTCCAGGGATTTTCTAGTAGACACCACAGAACTCGGTTGACCCTGACTCCATAAATGGACTCCAGAGCTACCAAGCATACTGAAGCCTTTCCTGACCTTTCCAACAAAGCACATTTCATTACTAGCTGGAAGGGAAACAAAAACCAAATTGCAAGGAAAATAAAGTTGGAAAAAAGGACAATCCTATGGAAAGAATATTATTTTCCTCTCCCTCTTTCTTTTTTAATCGTTTGGTAGTGATGCTGCTATGACAAAGTAATTCTGTCAATGTATAATTGCTTAAAAATTGAGAAACTATTTGAGGTACTTTACCTATGTCCGTGACAAATAGTATTTTAGTCACACAGCTAAGAAATGGACCCTTCCAAGTCCCCGTTGATGTTAATGTACAATGACTGCTCAGAGAGACCCAAGGTCAGGGGTATGTTAAGCACAGGTCCCCCAGAAAGGCTCACATCAAGAGACAGACTGTAAGGCATGATGACGAGCTTTTTTTAAGCCTCTTTTTCCTCATTATAAAAGAAATACTTGTTCATCACAGAAACAAGTGTACACATAAGCAAAAATAAAACCATATCATGTAGCATTCCACTGCCTGAAACAGACCCAAGTTTAAGAAGTCCTTCCTTTATGCTAATGATTGTTTAGATGCATTATATATGCTGCCTAACTGCACTTGCACAATGTCTCTGAGTTTATGACATTAAGGATCATGGGGGTTATTTAATCTTCCTGAGATCATATAGCTATTAAGTGGTAAGCAAGAAAAGAAATCCATCATTGTTGAATTCTAAATCCTATACTCTTCATTTTATGAAACCCTCTTCCTCTTCTGAAGCAGGAAGTAGTTCTCCTTCAAAAGGTGTGACTCCCCTAGAATGCTGGACAGACTCCACCTTAAACATGACAAGGGAGATTCTCATGCCTCCTCCTTGCCACGCAGGAGCTCCTCAGGGAACAGTGATGACTGTAACAAAGAACTGTGTGGTAGCCAACAATGAAGATATACACACAGCTACGTCTCCACAACTAGCACAAGTTTAGGGAGGGACTTGGAGAGTTGTGGAGTCCACGGCTGACTTGCCCTCCATCATAGTTACATATTCCAGGAACAACTGGGGGGGCCCAAGGACGGGGTGATGGCTGTCACCTGATTTAGGAGCAGAGAACAAGATAGATAACTCTTCAAATATAGTTCGAGTAACATATCCTACAGATTTGTGACTGCCCAGATCTAGTCAGAACATCATAGCTTCTTTCATGGATTTTTGCTTTGGTTTTGTCTTAATTTATGCCTTCTCACTGAGTGAAGGACGCTGTTTCTAGATGTTACAGAAGGAACCAGTCATTTTTACATATTCCAAATCACCACTTACTTATTACCAATTAAATGAATTGCATTCACAAATCCTGCTAATAAGCAAGTCAAATCCTGCTAATAAACAAGTTAAATCATCTTTCGGAAATACTGGTTTATAGCCACCAGGCCTGCTAGGACCTCCTGGTTTCAGGGAGGTAAGACATCATTTCTGGTCCTGCCCCATGGTACCTGAGAAGTAGCTCCCATCTTCTTAAAAAACCAAAAGTGTAGGAGAATAAGGCTAATAATGCCAGGATTCTCAAGATCACCCCTACATTTGGATACTTGCTAGAAGAATTCAAAGGACTGCCCACAGTTATATTCTTGGCAACAATTTATCACATCACAATAGGAAGAATGTATAGCCAGATCATATGAGAAAAAGACACAGGTCTGGGGAAATCCAAGCACAGGCTCTTTTCTGCCCTCTCCTCCCATGAGACCACATATAGCCTTCTTTCCTGATCCATAAAATGCAGCAATCTGTGTGAGATGGTTTTGCCCAGAGAAGCTAATTAGAGTCTTCCCACCATAGGTTTTTATTGGAAGCTCATCACATGAACACTCTAAAATTTCCAGATGCCCTGAAGGTTCAGCATAAACACATGGTTATGTACAAACAGTCCAGGCACAGTGAGCCACTATCATCAGGTAGGGAACAGTGGAACCCTCCTGAGATCAATTTCCTAACTGCCAGCTAAGGACCAACCCTGAAAGCAAGCCTTTCTAAGAGTAATACCTTCAGGCCTGCAATGCTTAACTTGCAACACACAGCTAACACTGAGAACCTTGTCTATATGTATGTGGTCTCAATAGAGGAGAAGAAAATTATCCAGTGGGTGGCATGGCCCTGGGTATGCCATTCCTCATGATACACTCAGAGAATTTCTCAGCTTTCTTATCACAGTTTCAATAACAAGAACTACGTGATTTTCAATTTAACATCTATTACGTGGCTGGAATCTGGGCTGGCCTTGTGGCTTCCTTTGACCAGTAGAATGTGGCATACATGACTCTGAGTTTCAGGACCCAGGACTGAAAAGATCTTGCAATATCTGTCTTCACTGTACTGGCATCTACCCTGAGACCACCATACAGGAAGCTGGAAGAAACCAAGGTGTGAGAGCTTGCAGCCCCACCAACTTCCAGATGCTCAAAAGAGCCAATTGGGAACCTTCCCATCCTGCCCATCTTGCTGTTTAATGAATGAGACCAACAAAGTAATTAATGAGCAACCCACAAAACCATGAAAAATAAACCATTGTTTCAAGTTACTAAATTCTGGAGTGATGTGTTATGTGGCAATAAATAACTGATAAATACAAGTGGGGCTTATTTTCCCTGCACTACTGCAAAGTACATTTTACAAAGGAGTTTATTTATTAGTTTATGAGTTTTATTTTAACTTCCCAAGTTAGGTCTTTCTCTGCTTCTGGCTCTCTATCAATTTTCCTAACCCTAGACCAAACTTGATGTACAAACTGGATTAATAATCAGGACCCTCCTTGGCAGGAGAGAAGAGAGAAAGTTTGGGAGGGGGCAGTTCTCAGAGAAGACAAGAAAACAGACTGTGTGGAAGATACTGTTAATGAATCTTGTGTTTATCATCAGAGACTCTGGCCCTCCAAGTACCTCAGACCATCCCATAATAAAAGAGAACCCCATACTGCCTCTTCAATGTCTTGTCTAGGGAAGCCAAGTCATCCCCTGGATGGCCCCTTTTCCTTATTCCTTCTGAGCACTCTGTGACAGCTTTAAGTATCTTTCAGTTCATTTCTTGCCCATCTTCTATTGGCCCATTTCCACACTAACAGCCCTAACTTCTAAGGTGTTTGTTGGTCTCTGTTTTAATCAGCTTTTATAATGCTGGGACCAAAATACCTGACAAGAACTACTTAGAGAATGGAAAGTTTATTTGGGTCTCATGGTTTCAGAGGTACCAGTCCATGGATGGCCTACTACATTGTTCTAGGCCCAGGGTGAGACACACATATGGGAGGAGGGCCCAGCAGAGTAAAGCACAGTTCATGGCTGAGAGGAAGCACAGAGAGTGGGGAGGAGGGGCTACAGGGAAGATGAACCCATCCAGGGCATGGCCCCATCACCCACCTCCTCCACCCACACCTGCCTATAGTCACCTACTATACAGTCAGTCCATTGGACCTAGGATGTACTAATTAAGTTACAGCTCTCATAATCCAATCATTTTACCTCTGAACATTACTGCTTTAACACAGGAGTTTTGAGAGAACACCTCATATCCAAATCATAACTGTCTCATTCTCTGATGGATTATGTCACCTAGAACAGGGTGGTACAAGGCAGCAGTTCTTAAATAGGTATTGATTGAATGAATGAATGGACAGAGCACGTTTTTTGTAAGTTAGTCTGGTTATTCCAGCCTCAAAGGGGGGAATAGGAAGAAAGGCTGAAAAGAGTAGAATAACATTACAGGCTCACAGGTTAAAAATAATAATATTAGTACTCATATAGCATGTATTAGACACCAGTTTAGTAATTTACATGCATTCAATTTTTGCTCCACATAAAAACTCTGGAAGTGAGTTGCTTTATTTCCATCATCTCCATTTAACAAATAAGAAAACCAAGGCATAGGGCAGGGAAGTGATTCGCCTTGTGTCCCCCAGTTAGTACCTGGCAAAGCCTGCACCTGGATCCAGGCCTGCTTACTTTCGAGTCTGTGCTATTAACTATCACATGACACAGCCTCTCTGAAACAAGGCAGCAAAGACTGGGGCATTAAAAACTAAATGTAAGAGGGAAGAGTTGGAGAAAATGGAGGGACAGGGAAGAAGAATAAGCAGTTTTTCTCATTATAGTAGAAACCCTGAAATTAAGGCTCACCATCAGGAGCAGCCTTGACATCTAGTGAAATCGGGAGGGCTTCAAAAGGGCAGAAAATTAATTATGCTCCATAATCTGCTCCCATAGATGAAGCCTCAGTACAAAAAAAAAACAAAAAAAAAACAAAAAAAAACCTCCTCATTGAAGGAACCAGGTGTATTCTGGCTTGTCCTTGAGTGGTGGGTTTCAGTCCCATGCTAGCCTGCAAAATTATTCAAACAAGCTACACCTACCCTCCTGCAAGAACCAAGCATGCCCACCCTCATGATCCTGCAAAGCCTGCCTCCAACTGCTCCCACAGTGGTCTGCTCCACACCTGAGTGCAGTCCCCACATGGTGCTGCAGGCTGGCCAGTGTCCTCCTCACCCAGGATGTGAGTATATGTAATAAATAAACTACTATCAGTCTCATTTGTCTTGGTGTAGGGTACCATGTGTTTAGCCATCCCTATAACTCTAGGACAAGAATCCTTCCTTCATCAACAGGATGACTAAAATGTGGATGAATTAGAGAAGAAAACAGTAGCTAGACCTGTGATGCCTTATTCCCTGTGTCTTGACCCGAGCAAGCCTGAAAGTGGCTTGTGATATCAGGTGACATACTAATGTAGAAAGGGCCAGATAAAAAGTCTAAGGTTCCACTAACTTATGTGGTGCTTCCACTGACATGATTCCCAATATTCAAAAAAAGGTGACTGTCACGTGGACAATGCCTACCAGGAAAGCTTGGGTGCATGGTGCTTAACAGACACCTACTGAATTAATACGATAAAGTGAATACTGTAGTTAGTAAGTGCTTCATGATAAAGCTCTTTGCAAATATCCCACTGCCACTAAAGTGGTTATGGGGAAAATTACTTATGACAAAAAGCTACGTAACAACAACAAACAAAGAAATTTCATGTACAATCAAGTTTTCACTTGATTTTTTAAAAAGCTAAATGTATAAGGAAAATTATGAAGAAGCTGCAGACTAAAGTGATTATAGTAGTTGAGTTAGCAGGCTGAAATTATTTTAAACGTTTCTTGTTCTTCCTAGTTTCCAAATTTTCTGAACTGTGGTATGTTACTTTCAAACTTGAAAATACACTCAATATTTTTAAGAAACCTCCTCTTCAGCAGGAATTAACGTTGAAACCATGTTTTACATGCCATTGCCTCTAGCACAAAGCTAGGAGTCCAGGAAGCACTAGGAAACACCTACTGTTGGTGGCAGAGCAGGAGCCGACCCTCTGACACACTGGGAAGGGATTGTGAGATCGGAGCCAGGGGTGGGGGCTCCAGCCTGTGCTGTCAGGAGCCACTTTGTAATTATAGGCGAGCCACTTCATTTATCAGCATCTCATTTTCCTCATCTGTAGAATGAGAATACTACCCATGAGGATCCTACATTATTATTCTCAGGCAAGAGTCATCAAAGGAGCCAGATGGCTTTGGAATGTTCTTGGCAGGATCCACATTCACATCCTCTCTGCTCCTCATGCATCCCAGCTCCCCCTCCCAAAATGTGACACAGGCCAAGTCCCTCAAATGTTCCCTCCCCCTTCCCAGTCCACTCTTCTGAGGGATGGAAAGTCCTAGACTGCTTATCCAGTGCCATGAATTCCAGGATGTCCTTGGCAGCCCGTTCTTGGCTTTGCTGACCCAAAAACACAGAGCCCCTACCCAGAATGATCCACTTCCTAGAGCTGGATATACTCTGTAAGTCATCCCGTATGGGGTCACTGTGTAGGTGCCTTATTGATCATGAGTGAAATTTAAAAAACTGTCATCTCATCAACAGAGAATTTAAAGGCAAGGTGAAAAAAAGAGAGAAAAATCACTGGCAGAGTTTTCAAATCCATGATGTTTTAAGTATACTTTCCCAGAAACTGAAAATTAACCTTTCTCTATTCTTTTTGTTCTTTCAAATTTAGAGAAGCAGTGATTTGTTCCAATGAGTTTCCAATTGACTGAGGTCAAAGAGACTGCTTTGGTTTGAATTACCATTTTAGCTTCTCCAGCCCTTTATCTTGTTGAAACATCTCAGCTTGAGCACTGACTAGCTCATTGATTGGTTTCAAATACACATTTCCATTCTACTCCAATGGCTTCTTTTTCTCTAAAATAAAGTCTTCTCCCTGCACTCAGCCCAGTCCAGACCCAGAACCTGACTCTAGTATAAACTGACCTTCAAATGAGCCAAATCCACCCATCAGAGGAATTGCACCTCTGTGGTTTGTGTGTTATCAAATAAAGGGCAAAATCAGACAGTAAGGTCAGGAAAAACACACAAGATGTAACCTTGAACGAGTCTGTACCTGCTTTCTACAGCTAGAGCACAGGCACTGGACTAAATTGGTAGTTTTGGGAAGTCCAGAAGTGAGGGCAAAGATGGACAGATAGAGTCCTAGGAGGTTATACTAGGATGGCATGGTTTTTTTTTTTTATTTGTTTATCAAACTATCTGTTAGTCAACTTTCTGTCTCTGTTTAAAAATACCTGAGATTATCAACTTAAAAAGAGAAAGGCTTTATTCTGGCTCACAGTTATGGAGTTTGTAGCCCATGATTGCTTGGCCCATTGCTTTGGGCCTATGGCAAGGCAGCACATCCTGACGGGAGTGAACAGTGAACTAAACCACTTACCTCCTGGCCAGGAAGCAGGAAGAGAAAGAGGAAAGGATTAGAGTCCCATGATCCCTTTTAAAGACACACTTCCAATGACCTAAGGATCACCCACAAAGTCCTCTTAAAGGTTCTGTTACTCTGGGACCAAGTCTTTAACACATGGGCCTTTGATGCACATTTAAGTGCACCAAACCATAGCACTATCTACCCTGTGATCCTAGGTTTTGAAATTTTTCTATTTAAGGAGGGATGGGGACCCTTACAGGAGTCATTGGTCTGGTAAGTCCCTCTTCCTTTTCAGTCTGATACTCAGGAGTGTGATTATAGGATATGGGCTATGGGAATATGTCATACAAATGACTCTATGGAGAGTATTGTTTTAGTAGAAGGCTGATCTACATAATCCTAGAGATGACTAAAAGTTGAAGTCATTTCTAATGACTTTCTCAATGTCATATAAGGAAAGTACCTACCCACACACAGTTCTTTACTGGATATACTATGTATGTTATAACATCTTCATGACTGAATATCTAACATATGTGACACATGACAAGTACTCAGCTATCTAACTCAGTAAGAAGAATGTCCAGGAAGTGAGTACACAAACTCAGAAATAAAGAGAAGCAACTAAAATATTCCAAATAATATAGAAAATTCTAAGGATAAGGAAATAATCCATAAGCATGCATGTAGTTAGTGCTTACAACACAGAATAATTTGTGCTAGTATCATAAGGATGGAGAGTGCTCCTGGGCCAGACAGACTATGTACCAGATGCCCTTTGATTTAGTCAAAGATGTTTCAATCAGGGCAGTGGATGCTATACATGAGTACAGTAGAGACTTAGAAGCTGATGGTCAGCATAAAGCCTTTGGGGAACAAAGGAATCTGACCTCACTTGGAGATGGTCAGAAAAAAAGCTGTCTCTTGAGGAACTGGAAATATGGGAAAACAGACTTTATGAAGAAAAAAGACCTCAGAATGGGCTGAGGTTTTCCTATTTGAATGTCATAGCACACAATTGATTTCCAAACGTCCCTTTTTAGTAGTAACCCTAAAACAGGAGATACAAACACAGATTCTACCTGTGAGGAACCCAGGAGACACTGAACTGTGATACAAAAAGTAGGTGGCAAGGCCACCAAAATAGTAAAGCCCAGAGGTGGACAGTGCACATGCTTGGGCTATTGTTTCCAGGAGTGAGAAAGGTACACTGTAAGGTGAGGAGTGCACCCTAAGGTATCGAATCAAAATCCCCTGTCTTTGACAAGTGGTGACAGGTTGCAAAATGCTGTCAGCAAGTCTCCCTGCACCCAGCTTTGTTCTGTGAAGCAGAGATGGGTTTAATAAGGAGCCACAGAGGGCACATGTGTAAATAGAAGACTTTGCACATGATGGGAAAGGACAGGTTTGGCATTATGAACAGCTCTGAAAGTTCTTATTTCTTTGGCTAGATAGAGGCAAAGTCTAAAAGGACTCGCACAAAATACTGAAATAATGGTCTCTTTCAAACTTCCACAAATAACTCGTCTGAAGGGGAAAGTTCAACTAATTCAAAACTAAGTCATACAAAAGGAATAAGTACAGGTTCTATAAAAAATAAGAAAAATAAGGAAAAGAACAGGAAAATTAACAGCAAACAGAGAATATTTACAAGAGAAACATTACCTTGGAGCAGACCCACAAAAAATGTGACTAAATACTTTGCTATGAATTGTTTAAAACTTAATGAAGCAATCACATACACACAGAAAGACAAAATAGATATATAAATGTTCATGTGATAAGACAGAAGAATTTGAAATATGAGCTAATGGAAATCTGGAAATAAATAAAATTTCTTAAAATCAGAGAAAGAAAGGCAAAATTTGAAATCATTATAAAGAAAACAAGACACTACATAGAATACAGGACATAATAGCTGTAAGAACAATAAAATGGAAATAAGTGAAGAGCTGAAGAGATAGAGAGAAAATGATAGTTAAGGAAGATTGGCACAAAGAATAAAATATTTAAGTATATTATTCAATAAATATTATCAGAAATAAAAGAAGTCATGAACACAGTAAAGGTTATATAGCATCCAGGAAAAATCTAACAAACATGATTTGGTACATTTATGAGTCTTTGAAAACTCTAAATGAATCTTTAGGCCACCAGACTTCCCTCACTTTTGATGAGGAAACAAGAAGTTGGTCTCAGGCTTTACCATTGTTTCATTTAGTATTAGAAAACTGTGGAGTAATACCTTTGCATCTAGTCCTCGGGAAACAAAGCATGACTCAAGCATTTTATACCCAGCAAAAGTATTGATTGTTATAACAATAACAAACCAACACTTTTGACTGCAGGAGAACTTAAGGCATTTTCCCCATCTTACAAAGCTATTAGAGAATATCTTCTAATCTACCCAAGACATGAATGGAAAACAATAGCAAAGGCCTAGTGAGAAGGACTGAATCTATTGAAATACAGCAGTGGGGCCAAAACAATTTGGGTTTTTTTATTAAAAATAGACTGGCTGGGCACAGTGGCACATACCTGTAATCCCAGTGGCTCAGAAGGCTGAGGCAGGAGGATCGCAAGCTCAAAGCCTGCCTCAGCAATTTAATGAGGCCTTTAAGAAACTTGGTGAGACTCTGTGTCAAAATAAAAAATAAAAAGGGATGGCGATGTAGCTCAGTGCTTAAGAGCCCCTGGGTTCAATTTCTGGTAACCAAACAACAACAACAAAAATCAGGCTGTGTTATAAATTCTGGCAGTCTACATCTACTATAACTGACAGTGAAAAGAGGAAGGAGTAAGAAACTACTGTCTTCAGTTATCTTCTATAGCTAGGAGGTCAAAAGTATCATTAAAAGTTGATAGATATGTTTATTTAATAGCACAAAAGTAAGTCTTAATAAAAATAGCATAACCAACTGAAAGGGTAGAAGATGAGAAGAAAAGAAAGGAGAGGAAGAAAATACTAAGATTAATCTGCCACATTTCTCCCCATTTAGCCTGCTGTCCAATCTGTCTCATATAATCACTCCTCACCTAGCTACCTAGAGTCCAAACTCTAATACCTATTACCTACCCATTCATTCCTTCATTCAACAAATATTTATTGAGGATCTAAATGGAGCCAGGCATCTTCTCATGGCACTGACAACATAGCAGGGAGCAAAATGAGCAAGGTCCTCCTGTCGCATGAAGCTCACATTTAATAGGGGAGACATACTGGACATTAAACAAATAACCACAAATTCATGCCAAGCAGTGGTGAGTGCTATAAAGAAAACTAAAATTGAGTGGGGAGAGAGGGTAATGAGTGGCTGGGAGTGAAAAGATATCAGAGGCCAGAACAAAAGCACAGATTTCTGAGTAGGAAAGGACAAAGCATTTCATGTGGATGAAACATCAAGGGTAAAGACTCAGACAGGTAAGAAGCTGGCAATTACCCATGCTATTCAAGCCCAGGATGTAGACATCCTGCTTCTCTCCCCACATTTATGGACTAGTCCATTCACCTCTGTACACCTAAACACTCCTCTTTCTCCCGACCCCACACCCACCCTTCATGATGATAGTCTGCTCTCAGCTTGCTCCAGGGCTGCCCACAGCACCACCCTGACAAATAGCACCTGGATCCTCTTCACCTCCTTTCTCAGCATCTCTGTTCAAGCTGCTGGAGCAGGTCATGATTGCAACAGCCCTTTTCCTTTGGCCTCTACCTGTGAGCATTGGAAAACACTGGAATGTGGACTGAAAAGCAGAAAAAAGTAAGCATGTAAAGCAAACAATCAGGAAAGCTTAGGCCTTTTCACTAAACTGATTCCAGAGTCTTTTATAAGCAAACGAAAAATGAAATCCAGCAGTCTGCTGGAATTGTTTGAAACCTAGGAACTGTAGATACCAGTTGAAAAAACAATAGTGTGCTGTTATTGATATTGTGTTAGCTCAGCAACCTAACACTGGAAAGGAAGAAATTCAAATGCCATATAGAAAGCCTTCTTGTCTCTTTTCCAGTGCCTATTCGATGTCCATTCCCGAGGACCTGCCACTAGTTAGCCATCTGACTGGGGCCTCAGACTGTGTAGGCAAAGGAGTAGGGAGAATTAACAAGCATGGGGAGGCTGCCATGTGCGTGGCACTATGCCAGGTACTTATGCTTTCCCACCAAACTTTTTCAAATCTCAGGCATATATAATGACAGTAAAGCAGGTAAAAATAAAAATGGTTAATTAAAAGGTTAATTATGTCAAAATTTACAGGCCTCACTGCCAAACTCCTATAGTGAAATGTCCATTGCAAAGTAGGTACCAGCAAAAAGATGGGAGTTGACCCCGCTCACCACTGATTCAATGAAACACAGTTCCAAGAGGGACACAGCAGAAGGCACAATGTGGGCGATCACCTACTTCGCATCAAATGTGTGCCGGTAGGCAGTAGAGGCCTCAGCCCTCACAGCTACCGCCAAGAGATGGAGGTTCTGCATCCAGACATGCCAGATAGCTTTGATCCCTGCACACTCAAACAAACCTCAGCCCCAGAAAGTGTCCATGGGACCCTCCTTGACCACACTTGAGCTTGTGCTGTGAACAAAGGGCAACAGAAGCCCAATAGCTTTACGCTACGTGGCCACCTACAGGAGCCAAGGGAATAAATTCCACTATCCATCTCTCCTCCTCACCTTCTCTAGTTTTCAAGTTATCTGATTCAGCCCACCCACTTCTGCCCTAAAGGCTTTGAATGGCCTTTATAAGATTATACCAGGGGATGTTATAAGATTTAGGGAAGAAAGAGAGGTAGGGGATATGGCAAAGGGGAGGCGGGGAGAGAAAAAGAAGGGAGGTCACATTGGGTCTGCAGAAGACAGAAAAGAATTCCTTGGTTCCTTTATATTCCAGGAGGAAGGCAGACAGGAAATGATAATAAATACCAATCATCTAGGCCTGCTGAAAAACACTTTAAAAAAATCAGTGCTTCATTAAAAACACACTTGCTCTCAGTTCAACTGACGAACAAAGATGATGAGAATTGAAGTGGAATGTTTTTGAAAAGTAAAAATAACAAAAAGGACTGATGAGCAGCCCTCAAACTTGATAACCAAAATGAAAATTCAGCAGCTCCATGAAGAGAATGAGCAGCAGGGCCAGAGATCTTGTTGGGAGGAAGGAGATTTGCAGAAACCTTGCTGAGTGTCAACAGCAGCTCTCTAGCTACATGGAAGGCTCGGTTGCTATTACTCAAAAACTCAATCGCTTATTTTGACTATTCTCCACTGCTCAACTCTGGCTATGAGTAGAGGATTTAATACCATCTGCAGTGGTATTTGTAAAGCTGCAGTTTGCAAACAGCCTGTGGGAGTTTGTGGAGAGCTGGCTGGGAAAGGCAAAACGATTTTTTCCTGAAATTTGCGTTCTCCACATCTAAGAAGGCAGTGACCCTCCCTCTCACCCAGGAGGGTACTAAACAGGTATTTGGGGTTGCACTTTGTGGACAGAAAGAAAAAAATCAATTTCAGATTCCCTGGGTAAGATCTCACTGCATGACTAAAGAAAGGAACAATTCTTGCAGTATATTTTTAGGTGAGTTAGTGGCGGTTGGAAAGAAATGAGTGTGTTGCAGTTTTCTGACTCAATGAGACATGAAATAAAGCATGCCAAAGTTATTAGACAGTTTCATCTGGTGGGTCTCTGCATTAGTAAATATCCCCAGAAGGATAAATGTCAAGAAAAAGATGTGACCCAGGAGCAAGAGAAGAACTATGTCATTGAATTGAAGCACATCTGGTGTCATTTGTGAGTTACAACAGACACAAAGGCCCCCAGTGCATCTGACAAACCCCAGGGGTCAGCACCCAGCAACCAGTCACCAAATCTCACCTCACCCACAAAACACATTTTTCATGAACTTAAGAAGGCTTCTTTATGCCTGAGCAAAAAATTGATTATTTCCAAACAAAATTTAAGAGAAAGCTTTTCCTGATTTTTATCCTCTCACCGTCAATTACCTGCTGCTTGGCTACCAAGTGAGAACCCAAACTATTCACCCTATAAGCAGCTTGTTGGCTACCTTCATGTGCCTTTACCATTTTCCATTGTCATCACCAGCACAGTCTTGCTATTCCAGGATACACTTATCCAGGAAAATGACTTGATCCTTAATTATAAGAACTTCCTGAAGGACCCATTAACTCTTCCCCAGAAAGCACTGCTCAACAGACATCTGCTCTAAACTTCTTAGAATTCCTTGCCTCAAAATTTCTTGCTCTACTGCTCTCACAAGATTAAACTGTTACATCTCCTACCCATCTTAGTCAAGTGCTCCCAATTCTTGACAAAATCCAACCCTTGCTTCCCAGATTCCAAGACAGCGAAGTGGTATTTTCTCTTATGGCAGCATCCTGTCATCAGGCTGTTGTTATATTGATGATATTTGGAAAGTGAGCATTGGACAAAAGGAAGCAAATGGTTAACAGCTGCGTCAAAATGCCAAGCCATACTCAGATAATCTCATTCATTCTTTC
>PVHX01014834.1:0-48899 GCA_004024805.1 Geosciurus inauris
ACCAAAAAAAAAAAAAAAAAAAAAAAACTGGCACGATAGATAAGCGGTGGTGATCTTCTTTGATGTGGCTGAAAAGGTAACCTGAGCGGCCAGGATTTGTTCTCTCTGGTGGGAAACAGCTGGGGAACTGCCTGGGCTTTAGAGAGGGGAGGGGCCCAGCGGTATGGGGAGGGCTGCTTTTACCTTACTCTCCTGACCCCCGTCTGCCCTTCTCGCTGCTACGCACACATGAGCTCTGACCCCAGGCCTCATGTCCCCACTAGGCCCCATGACACCTGCCTCCTTCCCTTCCTCCCCTGGGCCAGCTCCAGGGCCACTCGTGCTTGCCCTCAGACTCTCCTCCCTCAGGCCCCGCCTCCCCCAGGGCAAGGACTGCTGGCATCTTTGGCTGGTGACATCTGTCTGGAGGGTGAAAGGCAGACTGGGGGGCAGGGGACACCTGACAACCCTTCCTTCTGTTTTTCTTTTGGTACTAGGGGTTGCACCAGGGCACTTGACCACTGAGCCACGTCCCCAGCCCTTTTTATTTTTAATATTGACACAGGGTTCGCTGAGTTGCTTAGGGCCTCACCAAGTTGGTAAGGCTGGCCTTGAACTTGCCATCCTCCTGCCTCAGCCTCCTGAGCCTCTGAGATTACAGGTGTGTGCCACCGTACCTGGCCTCCTACACATTTTGAATTGACTTGGCCCAGCAGAGGGTTTCAGTGGGTCTGTCTAAATGACACGTAAGAGTCTTTTGCCATGAGCCTCACCATCATGAGTGTACCTGGGCTTTCTGTGGTGTTCACTTATTCTTTTTTAAATTTATTAGACTTACTCATTTGTTCAATAAATCTTCACTAACTTCCTACTGTGTGTGGGGCCCTGGGTCCGACGGTGGGGATCCAGGTGAAGGAGGCTGGCAGGCTGCTACCTGCATGGAGTGTGTAACAAGTGAGGGCCCAGATAGAAATCCGAGTAAACACACATCTGCTACATCATTAGAAACTGCAGTAAACCCTTTGGAGGAAACAAATTAATTGCTTATGAAAACGTGACACAAAAGTAAGTCTGAGGAGCTGGGGCTGTAGCTCCGTGGTAGAGTGCTTGCCTGGCATGTGCAAGGCACTGGGTTCGATCCTCAGCACCACATAAAAATAAAATAAAATAAAGACATTCTGTCCATCTATAAGTACAAAAAAATTTTTAAAAAAGTAAGTCTGAGTCTATCCCATGGCATCTGAAGCTTTTTCTAGGAAAATACAACAATAACAACAAAATAATAATAATAACCCCCAGAAGCCCCTAAAATGAGTGGCTTCCGAAGCTGCACCCTAAGTGCATGAGTCTCTCAGTCCTCCCAGTCACCTTCCCAGCTGGGTGGCTTGGCTTTGTCTCCTTTTTACAGGTGAGCCCGCAGAGGTCATGGGGTCAAGTGACTGCCTAAGGTCACAGGCTGGCGAAAGAAGCTGGGTTCAAACTTGGCTTTCTTTGATCTGTCCGGTAATTACAGACCTTGTCCCTGAGGCGCCCGCTGCAGCATTTGTTGTGAAACCTCTGTCCTGGGCTGGGTGCTCTTAAAGCTGCGTGGCTGGAGGACCTGGAGAGAGAGCTAGTGCTCTGATGTGGGGGCAAGTCCCCTCCCCCAGGACCAGTCCCATCTGAGCAGGAAGAGGGCATGGCCCCGGCTGGCCCTGCCCAGTTTCTTGTCTCAGGGAAAATGGGAGCAAATGGGGGCTATCTCATTTGCAAAGCCAGACAGGGGTGACGGGGTGGGTGGGAGTCCCTGGTCTGTGTCCATGCCACTGCCAGCGCCCAGCATGTCTCATGGCCTCGGCTGTTTCCACTCTCAAGGCTGCAAGGTGGCTTAGAAGGTTGGGAGCCAATTAGAGAACCCCAAGCCCAGAATCTGGCCTCCTGGTTTCCAGTCCACCTGCCATCAGCCGCCTCCACTCTGTCCCCCAAGTGGCGACCTAGCTCCAAGGACCTGGGTTCAAATATTGCTCCTCCATTCAAATACAGCTGTGTGGTTTTTGGCAAGTTTCTTGACCTTTCTGAGTCTTAGTTTCCTTATCTTTCAAACAGACAAAACCTGCATCAGGTTGTCTGAGAGTTTGTTGTTGTTGTTGTTGAGGTACTGGGGACTGAACCCAGGGGCGCTCTACCACTGAGTTACATCCCCTTTTTAATTTTTGAGACGGAATCTTATTAGGTTGTTGAGGTTGGCCTCCAACTTGTAATCCTCCTGCCTCAGCCTCTGAGGAGCTGGGATCGCAGGCTTGCACCAAGGTGCCTAGTTTGTCTGGGATTTATAAAATGATAATATAATTTTATTTTATATAAAATGATTTATATAAGGTACTCTGCCCCATTCCTGGATGATCCTACAGCCTCAGCTGATGACTGGAAAGTCAACCCTCCTCTTCCGGGAACTTGGAGCATTGGCAGCCTCTCTCTACTGACGTGGACAGGCTTCAAAAGAGGGTGGGACCCGTGACTGCTCTTGTGACTCTGCCCTAACCGCACGGGTGCTTATCCATGCAAGAGACTATTATCCCTTTACAGAGTCACCTCAGGAGGCTCTGCTGGGCCAGAGACTCCCTGGGCCCTGACACTTCTGGGAACTTTGCTCTTGGAAGCATCTCCACAACCTGGCAGACATCCGTCCTCTGAGGGTGGGTCCATACCCAAGACTGCTGATTCCGGGTTCCAGCTAGGATTCACCGACAAGGGAAAATGGGAATAGAACTTGGGGTGAGGTTGAGTGGATGTTTCCTTCCACAGGAGGTCATGGATTAAAATAAATGTGTGGAGGATGGTCTGTTAAGGCTCAGGAAGGTACGTGTGGGGTATCGAAGGGCTGATCTCGGGCAGAAGGTGATGTTTTCCCAGAAACAATAGTCCCCAGAGATCACATCAAGGTTTTTTGTTTTATTTTGATACTGGAATTTGAACCCAGGGGTATTTTGTTTGTGAGCTACACCCCCAGCCCTTTTGAAAATTTTATTTTGAGCTGGGCACAGTGACGCACGCCGGTGATCCCAGTGGCTAGGGAGGCTGAGGCAGGAAGATAGCCAGCCTTAGCAACTTAGTGAGGACAAAGCAACTCAGCAAGACCCTGTCTCTAAAAATATTTTAAAAAGCCGGGTGCGGTGGCACACGCCTGTAATCCCAGCATTTGGGGAGGCTGAGACAGGAGAATTGTGAGTTCAAAGCCAGCCTCAGCAACGGCGAGGCGCTAAACAACTCAGTGAGACCCTGTCTCTACATAAAACACAAAATAGGGCTGGGGATGTGGCTCCGTGGTTGAGTGCCCCTGAGTTCAATCCCCAGTACCAAATCTATCTATCTATCTATATATATATATATTAAAAAAAAATGCTGGGGATGTGACTCGGTGGTTAAGTGCCCCTGGGTTCAATTCCCTGTACCACCACCCTCAAATTTTTATCTTTCGATTTTGAGACAGGGTCTTGCTAAGTTGCCCAGACTGGCTTCAAATTTGTGATCCTCCTGCCTCAGCCTCCCAAGTTGCTGGGATTACAGGTGTGAGCCACACCCAACTTGCATCTCTGAGATTTGGACTCTCCTGGTACTTCACGTGGGTGGAATCCTGAACCCTGTGATCCTTTGCATCTGGCTTAGTTCGTGTATGTTTCCAAGGTTCACCCATGCTGTGACATGTGTCCTTTCCGAGGCGTTACGTTAAGTGTCCATGGCAGATGCTCGTGTCCTGGCCAGCGTCAGGCTGTCCTGGATGGTGCCGCAGCCTCATCTCACCCTGCTTTTTTTTTCTGCCTAGGGGACTGGATTTCTGCGCCTCCCTGAGCCTATGGCAGAGGGCGGCCACCTTGCTGCTTCTGAGTCACAAGAGCTCAGTTCCCACCACCAGAAGAGTCCCCGCTTCACGTTTCTGAGGCAGGAAGGTGACTGTCACATGTGTGGCAGGGGTGGCCACATGGTATCAACATGGTACCTGGGATCCATCCTTGGGAATAGGGATGAAAGAAGATTTCATTTGGGGGAAGGAAATGGGATTGGGCAACAGCCCCGCAATAAGAAACCGTAGGGGGCTGGGCTTGTGGCTCAGTGGCAGAGCGCTTACCTAGGATGTGGGAGGTCCTGGGTTCGAAGCTCAGCACTACATAAATAAATAAATTAAATAAAGGAATTGTGTCCATCTACAACTACAAAGAAAAATTTAAAAAAAGAGAAAGAAACAGTAAGGTCGGGCGCAATGGTGCATGCCTGTGGTCCTAGCAGCACAGGAGGCTGAGGCAGGAGGATCCCAAGTTCAAGGCCAGCCTCAGCAATTCAGCCGTTTAGCAAGGCCCTAAGCAACTAACTGAGATCCTGTCTTAAAATTAAAAAAATAGTAAGGATGTGGCTCAGTGGTTACAGGCCCCCCGGGTTCCACTCCCAGCACCAAAAGAAAAAAAAAAAGAAAAAGAAACAAAGTGGGGTGGGGGTGCCCCCACATGGAAACATTTCTGTTTTGATGAACCTGTTTAAAATTTCTCAGTCTGAAGATTCAGAAAGATGCTATTTTAATGTTATCACTAATGCAGGTTTTGTATATTCTGGCTTATTTTTGAGGTTATTATTGGGGGGGCCTCTGGTTGGTCCCCCTCCCTTTTTTTTTTTTTTTTTGCACACTGGAGGTGGAATCCGGGGTTGCTCTACCATGGAGCTACATCCCCAGCCCTTTTTACATAATTTTGAGATAGGATCTCTCTAAACTGCTGAGGCTGGCCTTCAATTTGTAATCCTCCTTCCTCAGCCTCTTTGGTAGCCTCTTGACTTGAGCTGGAGATCCGCTCGGCATGGGGCTGTCTGGGGAGGGAGGAGGGAGTCTTGCCAGCTGCTCCTTGAGCGCCCCTCCTGGGAGCAGTGGCCCCACCCTGCCCACTTCCGCCCAGCACCCTCCCTCTGAAGAGCTACTTGAACTTGGTGAGCATGAACCACTAACTTCAGCACGGGACACGTGTCTTGGTGTCACCAAGCCTCAGTTTTCTCATTCACAAAACAGCTAATAATCCTATCGTGCTTTCTTAGGAAGTGGAATGGACGCTGGTGAGCAGGGATCTCAGCGGGAGATAGCGCATCCCTCCCCTGGCATTCAGCAGTGGCTGAAGACATTTGGGGGATCCTCCTGGCATCTGGGGGCCAAGGCCAGAGGTGCTGTGGGGCATCTTCCAGGGCCCAGGCCAGCCTCCCTCCCTGGGTGAAGGGCAGGAGCAACAGGGGCAGGGTGGTGCTCCCTCCTGGCAAGGCCCAGGACCAGGGAACCAAGGGCCCCCACCCCCTCTGCCCAGGACCTCTCAAGGGGAGAGCCCTCCCTGTGGCTCCTGCAGGTGGAGCGGCTACTTTTTCTCCTTCCTCCCCCTTGCTCATACTCCAGGCAGTAAGGACAGTGACAGACAGGACACTCCAGCAGCAGCAGAGGGTTGGCCTGCCCAGCGAAGTTCTTGAGGCCTTATGCAGACCAGCTCATTCAACCCTCCTGTATCCTTCTCTCCAGGTCCATGCCACACAAGGAGCCAGGACCCAAACCCAGCCTGCGTGACTCTGTGCATGGGTCGGCTGCCTCCCGGAAGGGCACCGGGCAGTCGGGCTTATGCTTCCTCTTCTGGGCTTTGGACCTGGCCAGTCCCGCAAGGACTTGCTCCGTGAGGTAACTAGTGGAACCAGAAGCTTTGGATTCCAGCGTGTGACACACACCTGTCGTCCAGCGACTTGGAAGCCAAGGCTGGAGGATCACAAGTTCAAGGTCAGCCTGAGCAACTTAGCGAAGCCCTGTCTCAAAATTAAAAATCAAAAGGGCTGGAGATGTAGCTCAGTGGTAGATCAATCCGTAGTACCCGTGCAGACCATGTGCGCTTGAGGGGGCTGCTGTCTCAGAAGCCTCGTTTCCCTGTCTGCAAAGGGGGGCTCTGTTGTGAGGTCTCGATGGAGTAGCACAGGGAGAGGTTCCTTGTGTACAGAGCACGTGGAGATGGTGACCAGGATCATCGTCATCATCACCCAAGTCCAGAAGCAGAGGGCTTTGCAGGCTCCGGGGTCTCCATCACTGCTAGCGACACTGGCTCCCCAAAGCAGCTGTGGGAAGAAACTACCAAACGTAAACTTTGCTCATGGAAACAGGGATGGGCCAGATGGGCCCAAGGGTGGTAGTTCTCTGACCTTTTTCTGGGTTCCTGAGGTTTCATTGCTGGCGTCCTGGCAGAATGTGGAGCCTGGCACCAATACACTGTGAGTCTATGAGTGCTTTTTATTTATGTTATCTATTTTTATATTTTGCCATGCTGGGGATGGTGCTCAGGACCTCATGCCTGCTAGGCAAGAGCTCTATCCTTGACCTACTTTCCATCCCTTTTTATTTTTTTTATTTTTTTGAGATAGGGTTTTGCTGAGTTGCTGAGGCTGGCCTCAAACTGGCTGTCATCCTCCTGCCTCAGCCTCCCAAAAAGCTGGAATTACAGGTAGACTGTGCCTGGCCTGGGCTGATCTATCTTTTGAGTCTGGTCCTGGCTTTTCTGGGGTACAGGGGTGGGCTGTGTGTTTGTAGTTAAAAGACATTCTCCCGATGTGCAGATACTTTTGCTCTTAATCAGCTCAGAGTTGGTAAACTTGGGGGTGATGGACACTGACCCCAGAACTGGACTCCTGGGATGCCGACCCTGCTGTCCTCAAGAGGTGCCTTGTGTGTGGAGCCACCATTCTGCCTGTCCCCTGGGAGCCAGGAACCCCTTCCTTACACAGTCCTATTTCATTCCCAGGACCACCCTTTAGCTAAGAACCGTCATTAGGATTATCCCAGTTTCACAAGTAGGTGCCCTGGCAAGGGCCGGGGTTCAAGCCTGGGCTCTTTCCAAGTGCAACGTGGGCATGTTCTCTTCCACATTCTCTGGTTAAAAGTGTCCTGGCCTGTGGTGGACCTCCACCTCTGCCCCGAGCCTGCGTCCTGTGCCCTATCCTGGGACAGCGGGCAGAACTCAGTCCAGCCGCTCAGCACTCCTGCCAAGGCCCCCGCTTCATTCAAGCTCTGTCCTCGCCCCCGACCCCTGGCCAACTTCCTGGGCCTCCCAGTTCAGGCTGTTGGATGGCCCGACCTGCCCAGCCCAGCCGGGCTGACTCAGTCTGGCCCGTTCTCGTGGGCCAGGGCCACCTCCTGGCCTTGAGTTCTCCCTCCCTCCCTCTCCGCCCGCACGCCCGTCTGGCAGGTCTGGCCGGTGAGTGACTCACACACCTGATTTGCACGCCTGGCACGGCCCGCGAGTCGGTATAGTCACCCCTGGGCCTTTGCCCGCTCTGCCAGCTGCTGCTTCGCCCCTCGGGACCCTTCCCTGCGTTGGGCTCTGCCCGCTCACTCCCTGCCTCCTCCGAGGTCCACAGCTGGACGGCCAGGATCCAGGTCAGCTCCTTTTCCTTTTGAACCCCCTGCTCCTCACCGAGTGGGAAGATCGTCTGGATGTCGTGGTGGCGCTGGTGGTGGGGTCTCCGCTGCTGTGGACATCTTGGGCTCTGGGCCCAGTGACACCTGCTCCCTCCCAGGGGGCACTGGGCTTTGGGGGCGCCTTGGGCTGGGCTTGGAGAACACTGTGCTGGTAGCCTCCTCCGTGGCCATGACCCCGACCTGTGGCTAGCGGGCAGGTCGGGGCAGTGTGGGGTGAGGAATGCCAGGGGAGCCTGCAAGGGTGCGCGTCATGGGAAATCCCCTGCTCCTTTCTAAGGGCCACAGAGTCTCAGGGCTCTGGTGGCCTCAGCACACCCAAGTCAACACAGGGCTCACAGCAGCACTGAGGCTCTGAGGAGTGGGAGGAAGTCAAGGTCACAGGTGAGTTGGTGGGGGAAGCCGGCGTGCCTGCAGTGCCCCCCCAGCTCCTGTTTGTCCCGCTCTCCCACCCTGGCAGCCCCCTCCCATCTTGGTGGCCTGTGCAGTTTCCCAGGCAAGAATTTTACGGGCTCACAGTTGGAAGGCATTCTAAAGGTCGCCCGGGGCAGTCCTGGCTTCCCTGACAGGTGGTCCCTCAGCCACAGCGTGAGTATCTCCAGTGATGGAGAACTCGCTGCTTTGGAGGCAGCCTCTTCTGCTGATATGGCCGAGGTCCAGGGACCCATGATCCAAAACTTGCTGGTATTTGCTTTGTGCTAAGTAGTTTTCTAATAAAGCTTGGTGCGTATGTTAACTCGTGTAATCCTCGGACACCTTCTTAAGATAAGTATTATTCTTATCACTCTTCTTTTATAGTTGAGAAACCAGGCACAGAGAGGTTAAGTAACTTACTCAAGATTACACAGATTGAAAAGAGCGGAGCTGGGATTTGAACCCAGGCGAATCTGGGTCTAGAACCCAACAGAGCTGGCTGCTGCCACGTGTGGATGGGCATGTGAGGCTGAGACTGCAGGGTGGACATTTAGATGACCGTGTGACTGTCTTTGTCCCTTCTCCTGCTCCATTTACCCCCGTGGCAGATCATTCCATCCTCACAGAGACCCAGGCTGCCAGAGTCCAGGACAAATGGTCAACAACTCCCAGGCTGGTGTGTGTTGAGAGCCAGGAGGGTTAAGAGCAGCTGGCCCAGGGTCCCAGACACAGGGTCAGGGCTTTCCATGGAGTCCTTGGGGCAAAGGAGGCAGTAGGTGTGGGTGGGTGTGGCAGAGGGACACAGGAGGGGCCTGGGGCCCAAGCCTGTTTCCTTCCTTCACATCCGGAGTGGCCTCTGATGTGCTTCATCTCCAGCTCGTCTTGCTCACCTTGGTGATCAACAAGGGCGCGCCTCATCCCAAAGCACTTCACAGTTTACAAAGCAAGCCCACACCCCTTGTCCTGAGGGTGCTCACCACAGCCCAGGAAGATGGCCATCCCCATAACGACTATCCACACCATTGAGGGGCAGAGGCTCAGAGAGGTCAAGTGACCTGCCTGAGGTCACACAGTGGAGAGCTGGCAGCATCAGACCCTCCCTCCTGGTCTTACAGAGTGTGCTCCACATCCAGGCTGGCAGCTCCTCTCTGTGCTTTTTTCTCCAGAGAATTCTGGAACAGAGCTACTGGGAGCGAAGGGAAGGGCTGCTTCCCAGTATTCAGCCCCTGAATCAAGGTCTCCTGAGGCTCCACTGGGGGCCACCAGCTCTCTCTGTCCCCAGACAGCTGAATTCCTCTGAGTGGGTTCCTTCCAGCTGGGCCTAACCAACCATGGACCAAAATCTCAAAACCATGAGCCAGAATAAACCTTTCATTTTTTTTTTTAATATTTTTTAGTTGTAGGTGGACACAATATCTTTATTGATTTATTTTTATGTGGTGCTGAGGATCGAACCCAGTGCCTCACGCATGCGAGGCAAGCGCTCTACCACTGAGCCACAATCCCAGCCCAACCTTTCATTTTTTAATATTGATGATCTCAGGTGGTTCGTCATAGGAACGGAGGGCTGACTGACAGAGCCCCTGGGGTGGGACAAGTCTGGCCCTGTTCTCATCCCTACCAGCTGGAAGACAAGAGAAGGGTCCCCTCTGTCTCCTGCCAGGACTTCCTCTCTAGGACAGTCGTGTGGACAGGATGATGCTGGGGTGACCCCAGTGTCCCCCTCTCCTAGTGACAATGCTGTAACAACAGTGATGTCAGCTATCAGCACTGCCATGGCAGCCATACTTCCCTCTGTTGGACATCACCACGTGCCCAGTGTGGTGCCCGGCATCCTGCAGGCCATGGCTTGTCTAGTCTCCTGAGAAGCCCCATCTCACAGATGAGGAAGCCGAGGCTCAGAGAAGTGAAGTCTCTTTCCTGGTGTTGCACAGCTGGTCAGTGACACTGAAGTCCAAAGAAGGCCTGCCGTGCTCTCACCCCGGGTCACGGTCCCAGGTTACACGTCACGTTCTCGGTGTGGTCCCTGCTGGGGCCCACTTGGTGGACTTCTGATTTTTGTCTGTTGAGCTGCAGTGGGTTTCTGGTCTTGTTTTGGCCTCTAACTTGGGACCTCAGGCAAGCCACTCAGTCTCCAGGTGCTGGGACTGATCATTTCAGCCCTGCGTCTCACCGAGGTCCATGCGTGGTCATGACTAGCAATGCCATTAACACCGGACATGTGCAGAAGGAAGTAGCCACCCTACAGTGTCTCCTGGCCCCTCGGCGACGACGAGAGCCTTGCCCTAACCCTCCAGGCCCCGCTGACAGGCAGAGGCAGCCACACCCGAGGGGCAAGCTGAGACTGAGCTCACCCGAGGTCATAGGACCAGCAGGTGGGGAGCAGGGGTCTGAAGCCAGGGAGCAGCCCCACCATGGCAAGAGCTCCCCAGGGAATGGGGGTGTTCAGGGCTCCCGGGGGTCCTGGGTGCAGAGCAAAGAGCATGCTTAGAGACCCGGATCCCTTGGATTCCAAGAGGCCAGACTCCTGGGAACAGTCCCAGGAGCATAGCAGGTGGATCTGTGGCAGGTGGCCTGGTGCCCGAAGTGAGTCCTCAGGTCTAAGCTCAGGCCTCCTCCCATCTTGCCCTCCAGCAGAGTGGAGGAGAACGCCCTCCCGGGCCCTTCCTTGTCGGGGGAACAGAGGCAGCCCTTGTTCCAAGGAGACCAGGAGCACAGGGAGCCAGCTCTCTAGGTCCCTGGTTCCTCCTCCTGGCCCAGCCAAACCCAGCTCAGCCAGAGCCAAGCAGGGACACGTGATGGCCCAGCAGAGGGAGGAGCAGCAGGGTTGAGGAACACTGCTGCCCAGCTCCTTCTCTCTCCCCTCTCTCTCCCTGAGCAAGTAAATCTGATAAACATTTTTTCCATCTGATAAAAGAGGTTACAACATCAGGGTTTGTTGGGGCCCAGCCGCAGCGAGGAGGAATCGGAGCCTGGAGCCAGGACGTGGCCTTCTCTCCTCACTCCATATATCATGCCTTGTGCAACCCTGAGCAAAATTTTTCCTCTCTGGGCGTGTTTCCCGCTCCTGGAATGGAGAGGGCTGGCTTGAATCTTTCAGCTCTGGAAATCTCTGGACTGCTCCCGTGCATCCCCAGCTACCCCGTGCCCTGTGGGCTTCCTGCCCGCTCTCTCTCCCTCCCCTCCCTGCCTGGCCACAAAGCCCAGGAAGTAGGGGAATTTGGCTTCTGGTTGGGGCTGGCAAAGACCGGAGTGATTGCTACAAAATCCTGCTTCTCCTCCGGGGAGGCCGATTTTTGGAATAAGCCCAGGATGCCAGCGCTTGCCCATCTGCACAGAGAGAAGCCTCTAGGTCTTTCCCACATCATCAGTGGAAAAGGATGGACTTCGGGGTCAGATGCTCTGTGCCTTCTGCTGGTGTGAACTTGGGTGCCACTGTCTTAATCTATGTACCTGTAGAGGAAGAAGATCCTCCTGAGCTCATAGAGGTTCAGTTAGTTCTTCTGGGATGATCACTAAACCTGGTGCATAGTAAGTGCTCAATAAAGAGCATGCCATGGCACCAAAGCCATCCTAGAACTCTGTTTTTGGTAAATGGACAAGCTCCAGAATGACAGGAAGCCTCATTGTGCTGTCCTGGACCACAGTGACAGGTCCCATTTAGATAGGTGGCTGCGTCTAAGAGGGGCAGGGGCCACAGGGTTCTTCCTAATCTTCTGTCCTTCCTCTCTCTCTGCCCCTAATTTTTTTTTTTTTTTTTGGTGGTAGTAGGGGTTGAGCCTCCTGAGCTACATCCCCAGTCTTACCTCACTTTCTGTTTCTGAAACAGGGTCTCACTAAATTGCTGAGGCTGACCTCAAACTTGTGATCCTCCTACCTCAGCCTCCTGAGTTGCTGGGATTACAGATGTGTGCCACTGCACCCAGCTACTATTCTCTTTCTTAAAGTTGTTCTGTAAGCTCTGAAATCGGGCCACACGCCTCGAGGCCTGCCCTCCTGGGACTGCTGGGCTGTCCATCCTTGAGTCTCGCCTCCCCCACAGGAAACTGGGAAGCCCCAGCTTTGCCCAGGGAATAGTGCGGGGAGTGTTCTTCCCACTGACCTCACCCTAGAATCTGGTGGCTGAAGCGACTGGTCAGAATTCCCAAGGTAGGAGGACTTGTAGGTCAGTATGAAGTCTCTGAAATAAGCTAGAGCACAAACTCTTAAAGCTCCAGGCTCCTGGGGATGCTCCCGATGTCTGAGAGCCTGCAGGGAATGGGTTGGGGCTGACGCCATTCAAAACTCAGCCTTGCTCCCGTCCCGTCCCTGGAGTTACAAGACAGGGAGCTCGGGGCACTGGGTGCCGTTTGTGTGCCCCCTGCCCCCGCCTCATCTGGAGACGTGGAGCATGGGGCCCAGCAGATGAAATTCCCTAGCAAGGTGGTAGCGTCTGGGAGAGGAGAGGCCAGCTCAGACTGCAAGCTGCCGCATATGTGGAGCTATCGCAGAGTCCACCACACACACGACGCTCCTTCTTTCCCTGCCCCTCAAACATCAACAGACTCCTCTCTGCTGGCCCTGGAGGGCTTGCCAGGGAATCATCCAGTTAGAGAGAAACCATGTCAGCTTCCTCCCTCTTCGCTGAGCGGGGTTTCCTGCTAGTCCTCTCTTATCTTTCAGTTACGTCCATTCATCTGTCATACTGCCACCCACCCACCCATCCATCCACCCTCCTGTCCATCCATCCTTCCACCCTCCTGTCCATCCATCCTTCCACTCTGCTGTCCATCCATCCACCCATCTGATCATCCATCCATCCATCCATCTATCCACTCATCTGTCCATTCATCCATCCACCAACCCATCCGTCCACCCATCCACCCATCCACCCATCCATTCATCATCCACCATTTACTCTTCTATTCATCTTCCTCCCTTCCTTCTCCCCACAAATCCATCAGCTCCATCCACCCATGCACGCAAAGGCTGTTTATCAAGTGCCCTTCTGTGCCAGGCACTGGATTCTGGAGATATAACTCTGTGCAAAGCAGACACAGTCCTGCCATCAATGGTGACAGGCAATTTAACAAGCAGTCATTTAATAAGCACCCAGCACCCAATGCTGTGGCCCAAATGTCTTTCTTTGTAAGCTCCCCATCCGCAGTGCGGATAAGAGCGTCTGCCTCATGGGTCGTTGTGATTTGATGAGGTGATGCCCGTGAAGGGTTGGCCCAGCACCTGGTGCCTAGCCCATGCTCGGTAAGTGTGAGCTAGGAGAATGGTGGGAAGGAGGGGAAGGAGGAGACCACTCAGCGCAGGGCCTGGCTCTAAGTAACCACCACACCCATGAGTCACTCTGGGCAGGCTGTGTGTCCTTGGTAGCAATAGAAGGTATCGAGGGAGCCAGGCGCGGTGGCCCATGCCTGTCATCCCAGCAACTTGGGAGGCTGAGGCAGGAGGATATCAAGTTTGAGGCCAGCCATTTCTGGGGGGAGGAGCAGAGAAAAAGAAAGAAGTTAACAGGGACTGGTGACATAGGGCAGCCCCAGCGCCGGCTTCTCCGGGTGAGGCGGCCTATGAGCAAATCACTTGCACAAAGGAGCCGAGCGTGCTGGCCACGCCAGTGGTGCTGGCCTGTGGGTCCTTGGGGAGGGCTTCTGCAGGGGAGCCCGGGCCGCTGCGGCCGCCTGTCTGGTTTGCCCAGTTAGGAGCGGGAGCGTCCAGGGTGAGATGAGCTGCAGACTCTCTGTAGGCACTGGGGCAGGTGTCAGGGACATTCCCAGCTGCTCAGGAGGCTTGGCAGTGCAGGGGTCAGGGACATGGCTCTAGATGGAGCTCTAGGGGAGAAACAAAAATGGTCAGGGGCCAGGTGCGGCAGCACAGACGGAGGATCGCAGGTTCAAAGCCAGCCGCAGCAAATGAGTGAGGCCATACGTGACTTAGCAAGACCCCATCTCAAATTTAAAAAGGCTGGGGATGTAGCACTCAGGGTTAAGCGCCCTGGGGTTCAATCCCTGGTACAAAAAAAATATTCAAGGGGTCCCTGGCGGTCCCTTGGGACCGAGGGGGCAGGCTATGCTGGCCTTGGTGCTACTGCCCTTCCAGCTCCTTGCATTTGGGGAGCGTTGTTGGCTGCATGCCAGCATCTAGTGGGGTGCTTGGTGCAGGCTGGCTTACTGCAAGGAGCAGTGGGTCTGGAACCGGAGGAGTGGCTTCCACCCCTGTGGAAGGGCTGCTCCCTGCCTGAAGTGACCATTCTGCTGTGCCTCTGCTGGCCTGTGGGCAGGCCAACAGGACACCCTGGTAGAGGCCTGTTAGGGTATTAGAAGAGGCTCATTTTCTGGAGCCCTAGGCAAGGAGTTGGTTCATCCTAACCTAACAAGGCCACATAGTCTGGGGACGGGAGTAGAGACTCTGGATTTCAACCTCAGCGCTGCTGCTGTGTGACCTCGAGAAAGTCACCTAACCTCTCTGGGCTGCAGTTTCTTTATTCATAAAGCAGGACAAAGCCACCTTCCTGGCAGGGCTGCTCGGTGGCTTGGTGCACAGTAGGCCTCTGTCAATGGGAGGGCTGTGGTGAGCCTCACGAGTGGGAGGGAGTAAGTAGATGGTAATGAGGGCTGGGGCTGATCCAAAAAGCCAGTCTATAAAACTCCTACCCACAGCTTCTGGCGCATTGGTAATGGGAGTTTATGGGAAGGACACAGCCGGATAAGGGCCCATTGTTCCGAGTGGGGACGATTTTATGACTTAGAAAGCAGCTTTCATCTGGGAACTAGGGAGCCTATGGAGCTGCCCAGCCCTGGGCAGTGAGACCGGGAAGACAAAGGTTTCTGGGGCTGGTGCCAGGTCACACGCAGGACCAGGCCCTCCCGCCACAGCCCCGGCAGGCTGGCGGGAGCCGAACCCCTCTGTGTGGCACCATGGTCTCTGGGCTGATGGCTGCAGGGCCTCCCTCTCCCCAGGCCCAAGCCCTGACCTCTGTCCAGCCCCAGTGCCTGCCTGGTCTGCTGGGCGAGGGTGGAGGCTCACAGTGTCCCCCGGGCTGCTGCCCTGCTCCCCCTTCTGAGCAGCCACTGCCACTTCCCTTTCATCCATGTGGCAGCTTCTAGAACAGGCCCTGGGTGCTGCCTGCCATCAGCTGACCAGCTGCGCTCAAGCCTGGGAGCTGGCCTGGAGCTCTGAGGCCTGGGCTGGGCAGTAACCCAACGCCAGGAAGTGAAGACCTTCTCTATGTGTCCTTTCGGGCTCCTTGGCTGGGACCCAAGCTGAGAAATCCTAGCCCCATCAGCTTAGTACACAGCCCCAAGTGCTTGTTGGCTCACCCCCAGGAGGCTGCAGATGCCCAGCGGCGGGCGAGGCTGGTGGCCTGTGGGTCTGGGCGGGTGGACAGAGCCGCTGTGTGTGTTTACAGCAGCCTTCGGTGCCCTGACCCATGTGTACCCCTGTGGGGGGCCTTTCCCTTGGTCCCCTTTAGCTTTTCCATTTAGGAGGTGCAGGATGCTGGGACCCCTGTGCCTTGACGCGTCTCCTTGCAAAGGACTTGGAGGCCCTTATCTTGTGCTGTAACAGTAGCCAGGGACAGTGGCCCCACCTGTATTTCAACCCTCCTTTGTCCTAGGCTACTTTGCTTTAAAGGATCAAAAATACCCTACCCCCGGGCCGGGCACGGTGGCACACGCCTGTCATCCCAGCAGCTAGGGAGGCTGAGGCAGGAGGATCGTGAGTTCAAAGTCAGCCTCAGCAATGACGAGGTGCTAAGCAACTCAGTGAGACCCTGTCTCTACATAAAACAAAAAATAGGGCTGGGGATGTGGCTCAGTGGTCGAGTGCCCCTGAGTTCAATCCCTGGCCCCACCCCCGGCCCCCTGCAAATATTCCCAGGTGAGTCCAAGAGGAGGGGGCTCTGTGGGAGCTCTCTCTGATGGACATTTGAGGCTGGGACAGAGTGTCGTTGTGCCTCAGTTTCCTCATCTGGAAAGCAGGGATGAAAGTCCTCACTTTATCAGGCTGCTGTGGGCTGGAAGGAGTTAGCAGACGGAGGTGCTCACGCAGCAGCCGGATGGGGCGCAAGCTGTGGAAGTGTTGCTATTTGCATTTCTACTATTTTACCGTGAACATTGAAGGGGCCCTGCCGGGTGCACAGTCTCTGACCGTCTTTCCCACCTCACTGTGCCCCCTTGGCTGGCTGGCTTGCCTAGGGAGTTTCTGATTCCCAGGAGCTCCGCCGGGCCACAGCTGTGGCACACTGTGGTGTGAACACCAGCCCTGTTCTGCATGGTCATTCATGGCTCAGCACCTGTGGTCATTTGCTCAGCATGGTTTCTCAGCTGATGGCCCCCGTGTGGGTCAGAGGTCCACCTCTCTCCCAATCCTCCTCTGGAGCAGGAGTCACTGCGGCACCTGGGACTGCATGGGGACAGGTCCAACAGGACTCATCAGAGGCTCTCTTAGTGGCAGAAGAGCTGTGGACAGTGGTTTGGTGCTAACTAAGGAATGCTCTTATTTCTAAATGTTCTGGACAAGCTTTCTGGACCCCTGCTATGTGACTCAACTTGTAGCCTGTTGAGTCACATAAATGTGAAATAGTTGTCGATATTAAAAATCAGAAGATTTCATTTTAAAGAAAATCTGTATTGGGGGCTTCTCTTGGGAAAGATAAATATATGTATAAAAAAAGGGAAGCTCTAAGATACTGGCTTAGAGGCATTTACCAGAATGGGGTGGTGGCGGCCCTCTGCCTGGGGCCTGCTGCCAGGTCTCTGGCCCCACCACGGAGCCATCTCTGCATACACCGCCTCTTCTCCCATTGGCGTCCCCGACCTGGGCCCTGGGCACTGGGTTTTCTACCTTCCTCCATGACCTGGTGCTTTTCCAAGAAGCGGGAATTGCATAGAGAAAAAGAAGCATTACGCAGCTTTTCAAAATGGGGGGGTTTATATATGAGCCCAGTTCTGTGTCAAGTGATCCAAAACATTGCATTTGATTCTCTGAACAGTTCTGCAAAGTGGGGATTATGTTATTTTCCCCCTTCACTGAACAGATGATGAAACAGAGGCTCAGAGCAACTCGAGCTGTGCCTACAGGTCATGTGATTTCAAGCAGGTGGGAAAGTCTGAGCAGGACGCAGCTGGCGCCACGGCCCCCACCCTGTATTTGAGAGGAAAATGCTGACCAGGTAGGCCTTCACCCTGGATGCCTAGTGTGTGTTTCCTACACACAAGGACAAGCTCCCACAGACCCGCCATCAGCCATCAGAACCAGGAAGGTCAGGGTTCATGGCGGCAAGGAATTCTCAGACCCTGTTAAG
This sequence comes from Geosciurus inauris, assembly GCA_004024805.1. NCBI lineage: Eukaryota > Metazoa > Chordata > Mammalia > Rodentia > Sciuridae > Geosciurus > Geosciurus inauris. The sequence continues at coordinate 17,139 of PVHX01014834.1, forward strand.
TTCCGCCAGGTGTTCAGTGATGGCCTTTGTAGCACAGGGATTGAGTTCAGAACCTCGAGTTGTACATGGTTGTCAAGTTTCCTTCCATCTGGTAATTTTCTTAGTTGTTCCTTGATGTTCATGACCTTGACGCTCTGGAGGTCATCGCCAGGGATGCCCCTCAACCCGAGGTTATTTGATAACTGCTCCTGACTATGTGTCGTACATGGTTGTCCGTATTGGGAAGTGATGGTGGGTCCTCATGGGTCACGTCAGGCCACTCCTGATGTCCAAATGTCCCATTATCGATCATGTTTGTTAGCTCTGTTTGACCACTTGAGTCTAGTAGTTTCCACCAGGTTTCTCTGGTGTAAAGCTGTTCTTCCCCCTCTGTGTTTAATAACTACTTTGTGGGAAAGTACACCACACTATGTAAATAGCCCTTCCTAACTTTCAATTTATTTATTGACATCTATACAGACTCTTGGTTTCCTATTATATTCAATGAAATGTAAACTGGTACAATGACGATTTATTTTGGTGCACAGATTGCCATCAGTTTGGCTAATGAGAGCTTCTTTGAGCTGATTTGTGTGTCCTTTTGCTGTGTTTCCAATCACTGTACAAGCAACTTTAATTTTTTGGCATAATAATATGTTTTGGGCTCAACTTGATGTCCTTTGGCAATTGGGCCTTGTCCCAGGAGCCCTGGCTCCTTTCAGTAGAGAACGGTATTTAGACACTATGATCTGGCCGTCAAGTGTGCTCATTGCCATTGGGCATCTCTGCTCCTAACTGCTCTTGGTGGCCAGAGGTGTGAGCCCACCCTGATATTTTCAACGCCATGGGGCTTGTTCCAGTTTTCTCCCTTCCCATGTCTGGGCATCCCATCTTCAAAGAAGAAGAACCCCAAGAGTGTAAACTTTTAACCTCTCCTGCCTGGGGTTGCTATTTGTAAATAATTGTTATGGTTGTTTATCATACTAGAGAACCAAGTGGCACCTTTACCTGATTGCCAGTGAGAAGCTTATGGGATTGAACCTGCTGAATCCTGTGAGATAGAAGATGGAAAAGGATTATTTTTTCCCATGTTATAGCAATGGGGCAAGTGAAGGGGTTGGGGAGATGTCCTCTTGGTGCAGCACAGAGCCCGGGTGACATCAGACCTGGAGCCCTGGGTTGTGTCCCTGTGCAACCCACTGGACATGAGCTGCCCATCTTCCTCTTCCTTTGTTTTAGAGAACATTGACACCAGCCCCAGGGGGACAGTTTGGTCTCAGTTTGCCTCAGTTGGCTCAGTTTGGTCTCAGTGGCCCAGTCTGGTCTCTTCCTGACACCAAAGCTCTTAGGAGGAAGCTCAGGGAAGTCAAGCCTCCTTCCCACCTGAGCCTCAGGACGCCTCATCTGTGTCCATGCCCTTGACCAAAGCTTGCTTCCCCACAAAGGCAGGTCTGGGTTGTGAGGGACCTGGAGGCTTGGGGGTTGCTCAGTACATCTCAGCCCCCGTAAAATGTCTGTCCCACTAAACAAAGATAGGAGTGTCCTGGAAAGAGGGTTTTGTCCTGACAAGACAGACTGTCATTTTTTTTGTACTAAACATGTGACCTGGCATCTTTAGATAGAGCCTGCTGGATGATATGGTGGATAATAGGGACTGACAACTTTCTGTGCCCAGTCCATTCACACCCAGGTGAGGATGGTCTTCAGGCATAGGAAGTCCACCATCCATCCACTTCCTGTATTTTTTTTTTTTTTGGTGCCGGGGATTGAGCCCAGGGGCACCTCACCACTGAGCCACATCCCCAGCCCTTTTTTATTTTTTTAAGGTTTTGTTTTTTTAGTTGTTGATGGATCTTTATTTTATTCATTTATTATTTATATGTGGTGCTAAGGATCGAACCCAGTGCCTCACACATGCTAGGCAAGCGCTCTACCACTGAGCTACAGCCGCAGCCTTATTTTTTTAAGTTTTGAAACAGTATCTCGCTAAGTTGCTTAGGACCTTGCTAAGTTGCTAGGGCTGGTCTAGAACCTATGATCCTCCTGCTTCAGCCTTCGAAGTTACTGGGATTTCAGGTGTGTGCCACCACACCCAGCCATTCACTTCCTTTTTAATCCACTACAAGGCTGGGTTGGTGAGAGGAGGGTCAGTAGGAGGCAGAGACAGGAGCCCTGGGTTCCCATCTTGGCTTTGCTGAGCAACTTTGGGCAAGTCACTTAACCTCTCTGGCCAGTGGAAAATACCACTTCTGCCTTTCCCCACTTCTTTTTCCTCTGTCAGTGGTAGAGGTGAGGGAGAATAGATTTCTGAATCCCATCCAGATGTAATGCGTTGTTAATAGCTGTGTTTATGTGATGAATCCTGCACTCCCCAGAACGCTCAGTGAGTGGGTAATTCTGGTTAATTGAATGTTCTGGGACATGGACACATTCCCAGAAATCCTTTTTGTTCCTGTGGCTATTGAAACCCATGCACTCGTCTATTCAGCAGGTAATTATTTCCACTGTACCAGGTCCTGGCCAGGTGCTGGGGTAATGCCCTGCATAAGACAGCAGAGCCTGGCTTCTGTAGACCCTGAGCCTGGGGAGGGTATAGGGCAAACACATTGCCATACTGTAGGTCGTATGCCCCGAGGGGGGACTGTGGGACTGTAGGACTGCACCCTCAGGTCCAGATTGGGCAGGGAGATATCTTTGAGAAGGTGCTATCTACGTAGAAGGTTTTAAGGGCAATTACAATTGTGTCTGATGGTGAAGTCAGGTGCCTTCCGGGCAAAGGGAACAGCGTGAGCAAAGGCCAGAGAAACACCTACTGTGTTTGTTTGTGCTGTGTAATTCAATGTAATTGCATTCATAATCTCATTCTTTATTGCAAAAGCAGAGATTAGAGGGACAAGGAAATCAAAACGCTAAGTCACAGGTGAGGGGCCTCAAAGTCAGAGGACCACGCAGGGCTAGGTGGGCTGGTGGCAAGCCAACGCTATGGTGTCTGAGGGACCCCTCTCCTGGGGGTCTACAGAATGGGACTGTATGGGAATGTGGACCCCGTGGACCAGATCTTCAGCACTGTTCAGAGAAGCCAGCAGTCTGGCTTTTTATGGGCCATCTCCCAATTATCAAATGTTGGCAACTAATTAACAACAATAACACCAACACTGTGGGCAAAACAAAATGGTTTTGCAGGCTCGATTGGTTTTATGAGCTGGAGGTTTGTAATCCTGATCCCAGAGGGTTCTGTGGACGAGGGTCTGAGGGTATCTGCTTGGAATCCTCTATGGTCCTCTAATGTTGACAGGGCCTCCCATCTGTGCTAGGCTCTGGGACATGGCCAACCCTGGATAGTAGCTGCCCTCAAGCTGGTTTGAATCAGCACGTGTCCAGAGCCACTTGTTACAAAAGCCCTAAGTGCTGTGGTGTCCAGCGCAATGGAGGCCATGTTGAAAAGGCTTCCTGGGGCTTTGGGGCCTTGTGATAGTTCTAGGAGGGAGGGGAGGACACTACCACTCAGAGAGGGCTTGGGCATCCCAGATTGGAGGACTCAGGAGAGATCAGGCCCAGGAGTGAAATAAGATGAGGCAGGAGAGGCGCGGGGGCAGATTCTGATAGGCATGCAGGTCTGGGACACAAGCTTAGCTCTAGGAGCAGGACCCTGAAGTTCACATTCTGATTCAAGGTGACCCCTGGGGCCAGGCAGACATCTGAAGACAGTTGTTTTGACTTGACATCCCGAGTTTCCTCTCCGCTTTCATACCAGGCTTCATCTGCCCCTGGAATGGAAGTTCCCCCAGGGACCGTGTCTGTTTGTTCACCGACCTCTCTGGCAAGGCTAGGATGGTACTTGGAACCTAGTAAGTGCTCAGCAAATATTTATTGCCTATTTACTATAAGCTAGTGTTCCCTGGGCCTGGGGCTCAGGACTCCTCTCTGAATGAGCTCTATGGTGCTTATGTTCTTGTGTGGAAGCAGACAATCAACAAGCAAACAAACCCATGAATAAGATGATTTCAGAGAGCGTGGTCCACACATGGCTTGTCTTGCTATACTGTGGTAGTCTGTGTCCCTTAGCCTATGAGAGCCAAGTGGGCAGAGCCAGGGTCCCCCTGGTTCCTTGTTTCTTTGGGAGCCCCTGAGGCTGGTGCCTGACTAATAGGCAGTGTTAACAAGAAATTTCTGCTGTCCTGAATGAACACAAGCTGACAGCGATTTCGACCCATCGCACCTGAACCTTCCAGAGGTTGCACAATTCATTATCATCAACATAGGAGTAATTGCTGATAAGCCTGTGTGTGAATCGCCTTGCCCATAGAGAGGTAGCGGGGAGTGTTTAATAACAACGGGGGTAATCTTAATTAATGACCTGATAAGTTTGATTAATTGCATCATATCCGGAGGCCCTCTTTGGAATTCTGGGAGGGAGTAACCGTGTTCAGCAGGTTTGGGGCTGGAAGGGAGGGGAGTGCTAGCAGCTTGGTCACACCGCTTCCTTGCTGGGTGAGGATTAGGGACCGTTCTGAGCCTCAGTTTTGCCACTGGGACAATGGGTTCGCATAGCAGGGTTGTTGCCAGTTTAGTGAGAAGATGTCAGATCCCTGCGCCAGGGGACCCCCGGTGCCTGGGGCTGCCAGGATTGATGCTTCTGTGGCTGCTACCGGGAGGCCAGAGTGAGAAGCTGCAAAGGACCCCTGTTGACCCATGCACGCGGGGCACGCCCCAAGCCGAGTGTCCCCTGGGACGGCCCCGGGCCCCCTCCCACTTGCAGGGAAGCCCAGATCAGGCCGGGCCCTGCCGGGGCGGCCGGCCAGGGCGCTGGGCGGAGCCACTCTGCCCTCCCCCCACCCCCTCCGCCCCGCCCGCGGAGACCCCAGCGGTGGGCGTGGTCTCGCCCGCGGAGACCCCGGCGGTGGGCGTGGTCTCGCCCGCGGAGACCCCGGCGGTGGGCGTGGCGCCGTCCGCGCCGCCCGGCAGGGTTAAGCGCTGACCTCAGCCGGGCGCCCGGGCCGGCGGGCGGGGACGCGCGTGGCCGTGCGCGGGGCGGCCCAGGGCTCGGCGGCGCGGCCGGCGGGCGGCGCGGCCATTGGTCGGGGCGCCGTCCGGCCCTGGGCGCCCGCGGCGGCCGGGGAACTGCGGGCCCGGCGCCCGGCGCCTTTGTGAGCGGCGCGGAGGACGCGGCGGCCCGCGCGGCGGCCGGTGAGTGAGGGCGCCGAGCGCGCGGCCTTTGTGTCGCCGGTCGCGGTCGTGTCGCCTCGCCGAGTGCGTCTGTGCGGCTCCGCCCTGCGCGTGCGGTCCCTCCGCGTGGGCCCGAGGGGCTGCCCGGCGTGGGGTGCGGCCTGGGTCCCGGCCGGTGTCGCGGCCCCGCCGCAGGACCCGGGGCGGGCTTTGTGCCTGGTGTGTGTGTGACCTCCAGCCATGGGGGTGGGGACGGTCCGAGCCCACCCTGTGCCTCACTTTCCCCAGCCGTTCCCCGCGGTCCATCTCCCCCCTGCAGATCTCGGGTGGTGGGGGACAGGCCGCCGGATTTGGTGAAGCCACAGAATGCCCTGTCCCCTCTGTTCTGGGTCAGCCTCTCCCACCCTGGGTCCTTGCCCAGAGGCGGACCGGGACTGCCTCCAGCAGGAGGGACTGTGGGAGGAGAGGATGCTGGGTCAGCTGCAGGCCGTGGCCGCAGAGCCGGGTCAGCCCTGAACACTCCCTGGGTCGGGACGGGTGTGCTCTCGGAGGGCCCTCCAGAAGGTGAAAACCAGCCTCCCTGCCTCCTGGTGGCCTCTGAGGGGGAGCCCAGGCTTGATGTAGGAGAAGGGAGATGTAGGAGAGCCTGGGGCGTCCTGCTCCACCCAAAGCAGGTAGGAGGTGAAGGGGTCTTTGGAGGTCAGTCTCCTTGAGTCCTTGGCCTCCCTCGGAGATTCAACCCGGGGAAGCCCCGCCCGCTGCCCCCTGCCCCAGTCTCCATCTGCTCTAGGAGGATGCTGGGGGGAGAGGGCAGGTTGTTGGGTTCATTAACTATGCAGCGCCCCTCCCACATGGCCACAGGCTACAGCATCCATCTGTCCACCTGTCCATCCCTCCATCCACCCAGCTGTGTCCAGGCCCCAGATGCACAGAGGAGAAAGGAGGGCACAGTCAGACCATCTGCAGTCTCCCTGTGACCGTGGGGTGGGGGACGTCCTTACCCTCTCCTTCTTACCATTTGTAAGGCCTCTCACACTGTGTTCGGATTTGATTCCACCTTCCTGAGGCCCCCTGTCCCTTCATTTCCTTCTGAAACCTTTGCCCTGCTGTCCACCCTCTCCAGAAAGTGGTCTCTATTCTTCACCTTGAATCAGTTCTCACTTGGGGGGGGTCTGACCTCTCCCACAACCCAGGCAGGATTCCAGTGTGCTTAGGGTCTTGCGCTGGCCATGTGGCTCCTTTACACCTCCTAGTACATTGGAAGCCTTTGAGTACAGGGACCATCTCTGTCCTTGGTCAACAGCCTGGGACAATGCCTGGCACACAGCAGGTGCTCCATAAATAGTGGGTGGAATTAGTTGCTTCCTAAGTTCCAATGTTTCAAGTTTTAATTTTGGAGGAGTCTGGGGATGAGAAAAGCTGGAGGGTACCTTGGGGGGGGCCCCCTCATACCAGGTTACTATGAGAGGAAGGCTCACTATTAATTTGAGAAATAAAGTGGCACAGCAGTGCATGCATGTAATTTCAGTGGCTTGGGAGGCTGAGGCAGGAGGATCTCAAGTTTGAGGCCAGCCTCAGCAACTTAGTGAGGCCCCAAGCTACTTAGTGAGACCCTGTCTCAAAATAAAAAATAAAAAGGACTGGGATGTAGCTCAGTGGTTAAGTGCCCTGGCTTCAGTCCCCGGTAGCAAAAAAAAAAAAAAAAGGTAAGTTCATTAACAGATGTGTCTGTTAGTGCCAGGAGCTGGACTAGGGGTTTCAAGCATGTGACCTCTTACAGTGAGAAGGTGCAGAGTGGACAGAACGTAATCTTCTTAGGTAAATCTTGAAGCAACGAGGTGGGTGGTATCTGCAATATGATAATAGCAACTTAGGGTTGTGTTGCGTGCCACATCTGCTATCCCTGTTTTGATGTCAACCCTGATAATTAGGGGAGAGGGGCTTGACCCCATTTTACAGATGAGGAAAATGAGCACACAGCATTTCAGGGACTGCCAAAGGTCCTAACTGGTCAGCGAGGGGGCCAGACACAGCCTGGGTTCTCCAGCTGCTGCATCCTTGCTGGCTTCTGCCTGCTGGTCTTCAGCCCTATGTGCTCCATCTGGCCCGTGGCCTGGGCATGCCGCTGTCCTGCCCTCCAGGGTTAGAATTAGACTCATGGTCCAGAGTGTGCCAGCCTTCTCTTTGACCCTACTGTGCCCCTCTCGGACCCGCTCAGCTCCTCCCATGCCGGTGTTCCCAGAGGGTTCCTGGGGTCTCACTGCCTGGGTGGAGGACATCAGATCTGTCTTCCTTCAGAGTCCTGGTTCTCCCAGGAGTGACCAACCAGTCCTCACAGAGCCAGTGCTGGGCTCTGGGCAGTTGTGTGCTGGGGTCAGCTTGTGCTAATGCACGAGAACTGGCTGGTAAAATTAAGAAGTTGGCGAGCTACTTCTAAAATACTACTATAGCCGGGCGCGGTGACACATGCCTGTAATCCCAGTGGCTTGGAGCGCTGAAGCAGGAGGATCACGAGTTCAAAGCCAGCCTCAGCAACGGTGAGGCGCTAAGCAACTCAGTGAGACCCTGTCTCTAAATAAAATACAAACTAGGGCAGGGGATGTGGCTCAGTAGTCGAGTGCCCCTGAGTTCAATCCCCGGTACCAAAAAATAAAATACTACTATAAAAAAAAGCAAGCCCATACATTTTGTTTGTTTGTTTATTTTTAAATTTTTTTTGTAGTTGTAGATTGACACAGTACCTTTATTTTATTTATTTATTTTTATGTGATGCTGAGGATCCAACCCAGTGCCTCACACTTGCTAGTGCTTCACCACTGAGCCACAACCCCAGCTCTGTTTATTTACTTTTGGTAATGGGGATTGAACCCTGAGCTACATCCCTAGCCCCCTTTTTTTGGTACTGGGGATTGAACTCAGGAGCACTCAACCACTGAGCCACATCCCCAGCCCTGTTTTGTGTTTTATGTAGAGACAGGGTCTCACTGAGTTGCTTAGCGCCTCACCGTTGCTGAGGCTGGCTTTGAACTCACGATTCTCCCGTCTCAGCCTCCCTAAGTGCTGGGATTACAGGCGTGCGCCACCATGCCTGGCTTCCCCCAGCCCTTTTTATTTTTTATTTTGAGACAGGGTCTCACTAAGTTGCCCAGGCTGGCTTTGAACTTGTGATCCTCCCAAGTCCCTGGGATTACAGATGTGAGTCACTGGGCCTGGCTGAGACATAAATTTATAGTTAAGTCATTAAAAACAAAGGCAGCAGACACTCAAAGTCACTTCCCAGCTGTCATGTTGTCTTATTCTATATGCGCTCACGGTTGTTTGTACTGTGTGTGTAACGTAAGTAAGGGTTTGCTTATGCACATCTCTCTCCACTCTGCTCAATGATGGCGTGTTTTTAGCTTGAAGTTGACCTCAGCGGGAACAGGGATGCCATAGAGACTGGCACATGCTGCAGACCAGGGTTATCCCCTGGAGAGCCGGTTGTTCAGCAGGTCCCAGCAAACCCTGGGATCCTGCAGAGAGCAACGGGTCTGGCTCCTTCCTGGGCTATGTTTCGACTGGTTTTAGGGTCCCTGCAGGTATAGAGTGAGGGGGCAGCGACTGGGCTGGGGCTGCTGTGGTGGTGGTGGGGGTTGTAAACTGCCCTCAGATCAGGTGGGCTCCCATTCCAGTGAGTGAGCTGTCGCTGTGCACCAAGAGGGAGGGCCGGGAGCCGTGGCTTGGCCTGTAATCCCAGCAGTTTGGGAGGTTGAGGCAGGAGGATTGCAAGTTTAAGGCCAGCCTCAACAGTTTACCGAGATCCTCAGCAACTTCATGATGACCCTGTCTCAAAATAATAAATAAAAAGGGCTGGGGACGTGGCTCAGGGGTAGAGCTCCTCTGGGAGCCACCCCAAGACCAAAAAGTCAAAGAAGAGGGGACCTGGGGTGGAGAGAGTGCCTCGATTGTGTGACCACATGTGGGGTGACCAGACATGTGGGATGTCTGAGGACACTCTGTGGACAAGTCCAGTGGCTCAGGTGGGACGTCCAGGACACGTGTGTGGCTGGAGTGTCTGGGCGCGGCTTAGGCAGCTGCAGGACCCACGTACGAGGGACCATGCGAAAGCAGAGTCAGACTGCGGGCTCTGGCAGAGCCTGTCATCTCTGGGACATGGGTGTGACCAGGGCTGGGCTCTGCAGCGGTGGGCTGGGGTCAGCTTGCACCGACACGCGGCAGCTGGTGGCTAAGTTTCAGGACATTTTCAAGCTGGTGTCAAACGAGGCTGTCACAAAAGTGTGGAGGCGGCTTAGTGACCTCCCGAGGACGTGCAGGGCATGTGGGGCGGGGGCTGGGCAGGAGGAGCAGCGCAGGCAGAGGCTCAGAGGCCCTAGCGTCCAGTCTGTCCAAGTGTCAGGACCAGGAGTCCACGCAGCCTGGGGCAGGGCAGGGGAGCCCTGGGCTTCCTGGAGGCTGCGGGCGTCTGGCACCAGGACGGGACACCCACAGGCCTTGGCTGTGTGGATGGTCCCTTTCCTGCGGCTCACTGAGGTTTCTGGGTAGTTCCCTGCTGTCCCCAAGCTGGCTGGGTCCAGCCCCTGCATCTGTGGAGTCTCGAAACAGGTTTTCATTTTAACATCTGGCCCAACAAAATGCATTTGGGGAGGTGCTCTCCTGCCCTCCCCGCGCCCCAGCAGTACCAGGAAAGGCCACGGAAGAGCACCTTCTGCAGCCTCTGCCCTTAGCAGGCAGGTGATTGGGGGCAGCTGTGCTTCCAGGCAGCTCTTGACTCCGGAGCCTGTGCTTTACCCCATGTCTGCACTGCAGGCACGTCCTCTCCCCGGTTCTGTAGCTGAGGAAGCTGAGCCGCAGGTGGGCAGAGCCACGTCCCTGGCTGTGAGTGTGACGCACGCGCACACTGGAGTGCGTCAGGCAGGCCCCGGGGTCTTTGCACATCCCACCTCCCCACTGTGACTGTCTTCTCCCTTGGAGGGAAGGAGGGAAGGCACCGGTGCCTGTGCTGTTCTTGGTTTGAGGCTAAGGTGCTGTTGTGCCCGTGTTGGTCCAGCTGTAGGAGCTGGGCTGTCACTCTGTGGCTCGGGGTCCAGGCTGAGGACAGACTCCCAGTGCCTGAGTGGGCTACGAGGTCGTCAGGAAGGCGCTGATGACAAAGGCTCGGAGTGTGGGGAGGGCAGTCCCGGGGCTCCTGGGAGCACCACGCTCTGCGAGCCTGTCCTGAGGGAAGCCAGTCTCTAGCCCCCCAGCAGGGCCCTGTGCTGTGATGATGGGGACAGCCGACCACCTGGCTCTGGTCGGGCCTGCACCCAGCCCCCTGCCCTGGGGTCAGCTTCCCTCTGCCTGTCCGTTGGGAAGTGGCCTGGATCGGCCCCCACACCTCTCCCGTGGATGCATCCCCGGCCCAGGGCAGAGCAGCCAGCTTTGGTGGCACCTGCCCCCCATGGCACCTGGCACCTGGGCGGGCCGGTCTCCATTCCCCCTTGTCCTAGGGAGCCTGTTTCCAGTGCCTCCCATCCTGTGAAACCTCCTCAGGCCACTGCGATTGGTGTGCGCCTCTGAATTTCAGCCACTAGCACCCAGTGCGGCTTTTCTCTCCTGTGTTTGAGGTGGGCAGGTTTGGAGTGAGCGGGAGAAAGGGGCTTTTACTGAATTTCCCTGGAGAAACAATGGTTAAGTAGAGAAATAAGGGTCTGGAAATTGAAGAAAAACATCCCTGAACCTAGATGTTACCCAGAACCTTACGATTTCTTACAAAACAAGGGTTTATTTTACTTTAAATTACACGTGCATTGCGTGGCCACTGAAGAAAGCTTGGGAAGAACAGGGAAGAAACCTGGAGACCCCCCACCTGGAGAAACGCACCCGCCTGGAGACTCGCTCCCACCTGGGATGCCCCCACCTGCAGACAGCGCCCCCGGAGACAGCCTCCCGGCCCTTCTGCTCTCGGCACACACCCTGTGGGCCACCCGGGCCAGGCCTGCGCTGGGCTCCGGCTGGACGGGGAGGGCGCCTGTGCCCGGCGGGGTCTCCGTCTCTCCTGGCCTCGGGTAACTCACCGACTCCCCGGCACCTCAGTCTCGCGCCTGTAAGTTGGGATAATCCTGGTGCGCCAGAAGTGTGCCCAGGCCGCCTGGCCACCGCGAGAGTTGAGCAGGGTCGGCTGCTTCTGCAGGGAGGGGCAGCTGTCCTCCCCCACGGGGTCGGCGCTGGGGTCTGCAGGCGGAAGGCAGGCGGCAGAGTAACCAGAAGAGGCCTGCGGATGTCACAGGCGTGTCCCGTAGGAAGCGTGTTCGGACCTGCGTGTATGCAGGTGTTTTTTCAGTCGTCCGTGGGCCTGTATTTTGTTTGTATGCGGTGCTGGGGGTGGAGCCCGGGCCTCACGCGGGCTAGGCCAGCCGCCGCCCTGAGCCCCAGCCCGGCCCCTGCATGCACGCGCGGCTTCGCAGAAAGAAATGAAACCCAAAGAAGTGCTCAGACCCGGGGCCGGTGTGCCACTTCCATAAAGGGCGATGGATTGTGAAGTGACTAGACAGGAGCAGGGGTCGGGCTCCCGGGCAGCGCATTCTGGGAAGGCGTCTAGGAAACGCATGGTAGGTAGGTAAGGGTTGTCTAGTGAGGTCGTTACGCAGGCAGGAGCCGGTCTTCCTGGTAGGAGGAAGGGGCACCTTTATATCACCTTCAGGAAGGAAACTTGCGCCCTGCTTTTAGGCAAGGGGGCAGGCAGGGCACAGACTTCTTCCTGCTTCCACTGCTGCTCGAGTGCTTTAGGTCAGAATGATCCTCGTGCCGGGGTGGGACATCTCGGAGTGACATATGCTCGTCCCCTTTGGTTACGACAGAGCAGGCAGATGATAACTTTGTCTTGTGGGTCTTACAGGATGGGAGGTGTATTAGTCAGCTTGCTGGTACTATAATGAAACACCTGAGGCTGGATAATCTTACAGAGAAAGAGCTTTAGAGCCCACAGTCTGGAGGTTCAGGGGCTTGGTGCTGGCATCAGCTTAGCTCTGGTGAGGTCTCGTGGTGGATGGCGCCACAGTGGTGGAGTGTGTGTAAGACGGGGAGGTTTCATTGCCAGAGAAGCAGAGAAACGGGGGTCCCATAGTCCTTTCTGAGGGCACACCCCCAACTGACCCAAGGCCCCACTTCTTAAAGGTCCCACCACCTCCCAACACTGCCATTCTGGGGACCAAGCTTCCAACACCTGGAACAAACCACATATAAACCGTATCAGCAAATACAAAAAACCAAATTGGCAAAGTATGTGTTTTGTAATAAGTCTTGTGAAGGGTTAGTGGGAGCGGGGAATGAGGGTGGTGGGGTGGGGGTGCGGAGGTCTGTGTGGGAGTGGGGAGCACAGGGGCCAGGGAGGCCTCTCTGCAGAAGACATTTAAGCTGATGCCTGAGGGACAAGGAGGAGCCTCCCTACGGAGAACCCGGGAAAGTGTTGCTGCAGGGAGTTCAGCAAGTGCAAAGGCCCTGAGGCTGGATAAACCTGTCCAGTTTGAGCAACAGGAAGCACAGAGCCTGCAGTGGGCAAGGGGCGGGAGGGTAGGAGGGGCTGTGGCGCCCAGCTATGAAGGGAAGCCTGGGGGGGTTTCTTTCTTACCTTCACAAATACCTTTACTAATTACATACAGCTCCACAAGTCCAGCTGTTAAGAGATCGAACCTTTTCCACATAATTTATTCAAAAATAATTTGCTGTGTGCCATGATGTGGAAGCTCCTGGCCCCACATTGTGGGCCGAGGGACAGGCCAGAGAGGAGAGGATGGGGCCTTACCCTTGGAGACCCCAGCCTAGTGACCGTAGTGAATTTGGAAGGGTGGCATGCCTGGCGTGGGTGCAGCCGGGCTGAGTCAGTGTTCTGGTGTGGGGTTCTCATTCGAGTACCTGGGGGTGGCAGTGTCCACGGGGGTGGGGAGCCTGGCTTCTGGGGAGACCAAGGATTCCATCTGGGACAGGGTTCCTGCTGGGGGCCTGGAGGAAGCTGGAGCTGGAGGGGGTGCAGGGACTCATCTGGTCCTGCCGCTGAGCTAGCCTGGGTCTGCCTGAGATCCCGATTTTGCAGGAGGGGAAGGAGTAAGGCCCCAGCAGGTGCCAGGCTGGGCGGGGAGGGAGAGACCCGCCCTGCCTGCCCCGTCCCTCTGCCCACTCCATCCGTCCTTCGCAGGGAGGGTACCAAGGCTGTGGACTGGTGGACGTGTTTTCATCTGTCTGCCCTTGCTTTCCTCTTTCTACCACGTTTATTGAGCACCTACTAGGTGCTGGGCCAGGAGCTGGCGATTAGGAGGCGAGGAAGACCCTGTTAGCCTCAGTCCTTGGGGCGGGGGGCAGCCAAGCAGCCGGTTGGAGGGTGGGGCTGCTTCCCAGGGAGCGAGCCCAGCAGAGCAAGAGCAGTTGGGAGGGGGACGGAACCCAGGGCTGGGTGAGCGCGGGGGTGGCGGGGATGGGGAGCTCGAGGATGGGGAGCCCCAGCTTTGTGGGCCGTGGCCCACGGGCGTTGCAGTGTTCCAGGCCAAAGAGTGACACAATCAGAACGGTTTGTCCTGGGTAGAGCCTGGGTTGGAGGGACAGCAGAGGCCAGGATCCTTTCGAGGCTGTTGACAGACTGATTCCTGGGGCATTCTCTGAACGCTGCTGCTTCCCTAGTGTTGCTCAGACTGCTCGCTTCTTTTTCCCAAAAAAGGTTTCTGAGACTCAGAGAGGACAAGCAACTTGACTGAGGTCACACAGCATAGCAGGGCATCCTGGCTGGGACTGATCTCTGTTTTATTTTTTGGTACCGGGGATTGAACTCAGGGGCACTCGACCACTGAGCCACATCCCAGCCCTATTTTGTGTTTTATGTAGAGACAGGGTCTCACTGAGTTGCTTAGCGCCTCGCCCTTGCTGAGGCTGGCTTTGAACTCGCAATTCTCCTGTCTCAGCCTCCCAAAGTGCTGGGATTACAGGCGTGTGCCACTGCGCCCGGCTGGGACTGATCTCTTAACTGACAGGGAGTCTCAGGGGTGGAAGCAGGTGTCAGGCAGCCCCAGGGAGGGGCTCACTGAAGCTCAAGTGAAGGTCACCTTCCACAGTTCTGTGGCTTTGAACGTCGCCCTTTCAGCCTTAGGGAATGGCTGGTGCTTCTGGGCAGAGGAGCTGGGCAGCTGCTGGGAGTGGGAGTGGACGTCCTGAGCCACTGGGTTTGTCTGGGCATCTCTTCCTCCCCAGTGTTGGGGAACCATGTGGGGCAGGTGTGGGTTGGGTTGGCCCTGTCGCGGGCGGGCAGGCGTCCCCAGGGAGGCCAGCATGGCCGTGTTCTTGGGGTCTGCAGGGGTGAAGGGCAGTTCCCAGGGCCTTGCCCGCCTGAGCACTGTCACGTTTTGCAGGTTTCTTGCCTCCCCGGGGTCTGGGCCACCTCCTCTGACAGGAGGGGTAGTGTTAATCAAGATCCATCGCATCAAAATCGCCACCAGTGTTTTCCGAGGGTGTGGGGTGGGCCCTACATCTGTTATCTTGTTTCAGTTCTTTGTGGTGATCTTGATGGGTGCATGGTTATTACCATTTTTATGGATGAGGCATCTGGAACAGAGAGGGTAAGTAATTTGCCCATAGTCACACAGCAAGTAAAAGGCAGAACCTGAATGCTGATCCATCTGACTGTGGGCTTGCCTTGAAGCCCCTCTGTGTTAACATTGTGTTCAGCTGAGCACAGGTCCTCTCCTTGGAAATCACTTGATGGGGACTTGTGGGCGTTTTGCCCACCCCACTTTGGACACCCCTGTGTAGTTCACCTCGTTAAGTTGTATCCTGAAGCCTGTGTGTCTGGTGGGCCTCAGTCCCTTGCTCATCTCAGCTGCGTGGGACAGAATGGAGTCCAGAGTCCCAGCAGCCCAGGGTCCTGCTCCGGGGCCTCAGGAGGCCCTGCCCTGGGAATCAGGCTCAGGGCTCAGCTCTCCCTACAGCCAGCCGGGAGGGCGTGGGCAGCACTGCCCCTCCCCGGTTTTACACTGGCCTCGTTTCCTCTTCTGTAGAAGCAGGAGGCTGGTGCTGGGGATTGAACACGGGGCACTTTGCCACTGAGTCACATCCCCAGCCCTTTTTTCTTCCTTACTTTGAGAGGGTCTCGCTACATTGCTGAAACAGGCCTTGAACTTGTGATCCTCCTGCCTCAGCCTCCTGAGTTGCTAGAATTACTGGCGTGCGCCACTGTGGTTGGCAGAAGTCTAGGGTCTCTGCCAATGCCACTACTGATGCTTTGACTTTTGATGGGGCTGTGTTCCAGAAAACGCCCGTAAGCTGAAAATACATTTGAAGTAAAAAGTGCGTTTGATACGCCAGACCTGCTGCCCGGCCCTCACCATCGGCCTGCGGACAGGCTCGTCCAGCACAGCCCGCCTTGTAATGAAGTGTGAGCGTCTCGGGTGACTTGCTGGCTGCTGTGCAGAGGGTGTGGTGCGGTGCAGGCTTCACGCCCTCACCAAGTCAGGGAACCCGGGGCTGAGCTGTGACGCAGAAGCGTGGGGTTTGGGGTTTCTGGTTTCTGCGGGTCTCTGAGAACCAGACCTTTTCCTGCTGCAGTCCTCTTGCCTGGGGGTGGGGCAGGCCGAGTGACAGCTGGGCAGCCTGTGGCTCCGTCACCCAGTCACTCAGTCGCCAGCTCCTGACTGTGCCCGGCACTGTGCCAGCTGCTCATGGCGTGCTCCCAGGGGGGCGAGTGCCATCAGGTCCTGGTTAGAGGTGACACCGGGCACCAAGAGCTCAGCTGTCTTTCCGAGAACCACGCAGCGGAGTCCCCAAGGCAGGAGACTGGGCTAGTTTTCGTTGTTGTGGTGGCTGGGCGGCCCCGGCTGATGCATGCTGGGCCAGTCCCTGCCCGTGCCCAGGCCCAGGGCTGGAGCAGAGACCAGGGCTGGTGGAGGGTGCCCAGGATGGCCTGCTGGCTGCGTGCCGAGGGGACGGGCCTGCGCCCCACCCTGCGCCCCGCCCACATCCCTCCTCCAGAGCTCTTGGCAAAACCAGTTCTCTGGGGACCCAGATGGGTGGTCGCCCAGGTCGCCCTTGATAAGAGTCACCTGGTGATAAGAGTCAGAAGGGCTGGCCAGGCGAGTTCCAGGAGGACGGTGAGGGGCAGGGAGGACACTCTCTCTGTGAGCCCTCCTGCCTCCAGAGCCCAGCCTGGCCAGGCAGCCCTGCCTGGGCGAGGGGACCAGGCAGAGAAGGGGCTCAGGGGGCTGAGAGCAGGAGGATGGACGTACCCTGAGCCACGTCTGCACCCCACTGTGTCCAGGCGGCTCTGAAGCCAGCAGGTGCAGGAGCAGCCCGGAGAGGCTGCCAGGCCCCGAGCTGGACGCGCTGGGAGGCGGGCACTGAGCTGCCGCCCGCAGCCCACGTGCTGGCACCCCGGGTGGCCGGCCGCGGCGCAGGAGGCCTCTCCAGCCTCACTTCTGGACATCCCGGACCCGCGCACTGTCTGGGCCAGGGCTCCCGTGTTTGGAAAGCCCCGAGTCTTGTACTTCCTGTGTCATTGGACAGCAAGCACTTGTGGGCGGCCTGGGCCCAGGGAGGCGGTGAGAACGGAACTGTGAGGCCATCGTGTCACCTACTGCACAGCCGGGTGAGGAGACCGGCGGGGACCACCTGCTGCTGGCCAGGAGGGCGGCCGGCGTCTGCAGAAGGGCCGAGACAGGCTGGATGGGTGGGCAACACGGGTTCCTGGGTGGCTGTCGCAGTGAGGTCCAGGTTGGGGCGGAACCCCAAGCACGTGCCGATGGCGCCTGCAGTGTGTCCATTCACTTGTCCACTCTGTCCGCCGGCCCACCCAGCCTGGCACCCACGCACCCATCTTCCCGTCCGCCTGCCACCTGCCCGCCTGTCCCTCTTCACAGGTATCCTCCCCCATCCGTCAGTCCCTCCCTCCACCCCCTGCCCGTCCTCCCTCCGTCCATCGTCTCTGGAATCCTCTGTGCTGAGCTGCCCTGGGCGCTGGAGAGACAGCGAAGGTGTCACCCTGCCTGGAGGGCCTCGGGCCAGTGGGGTGATCAGAAAGCAAAGCGAGGGTCGCAGTCCGGGCAGGGCCACCATGAAGACTTCCCTGGGGCCAGCTGTGCTGAGGCTGGGGTGTAGGTGGCAGTGTTCAGGGCAGGTGGGGTGAGAGGGGCCGTGGACCCAGGGAGGGTCTTGTCCTCGGGAGCCAGGCCACTGTGCCTGGGGCAGGTGGAGCCTCTCCTCCCCAAGTCCAGGCCACAGGCAGTGCCCAGCAGACAGCGGTGATCAGGGCTGGGAGAGGGGTGAGCAGGGAGAAAGGGTGCCCAGTGGGCCTGCTGGCCTGTGGCTCTGTGGGCCGTGGACGGGGCAGGCAGGGGATTGATGCCATCGCGTAGCCCCTTTAGCCAGGCAGGGAGGAGGGGGCCCCCATGTCCACCCTTCTCCCAGTCTCAGCCCTTCCTGCAGGCCGGGGCCCCTGCACTCACAGCCCAGCCCTTCCCATCAGTGGGTCTCAGGCCAGGTGGGGACGGGGACAGCAGTTGCAGAGGCTGCTGGGGTCTGGCCGGTTGGCCTCTGGAACTGGGTGGCCTGGATGACTTCAGCTTACGTCCTGACGCCTGGACCTCCTGCCTGGACCCCCCCGTGCCTCCGCCAGCCCCCGCCTCCCCGAAGGCTTGGGGGCAAGAGTTGAGCTTGGAAGTCACTCAGGGAAGGCGGGTTGGAAGCCACCTCCCCGGGGCGGGCTGGGCCGGACACCTGTGCTCAGTTTGTCGGACACCTGTGCTCAGTTTGTCGTGTGACCTGGGGATCCACACCCCAGAGGGCCGTGGCGGGAGTGGCTAGTTGGCGGCTTGTCATGGGGGCAGGCAGCTGGGGGCAGGCGCGTCTGGGAATTGGAGCCTTGGGTGAGGGCCCAGGCTCTGGCAGAGACCACTTGGTCTGCAGGGGCTGTGGGAAGGTGGCTGTCCCTCCCAGCCAGACTGGGACGGGATGCCCTGGAGACGGGGTTTCCGACCATGCCCTGGGCTCTGTGTGCTATCCCTGCCCTCGTGTTCCAGCTTGGCCTGAACCACCCGGGCATGCCTGATGCCCTGCGTGACTTGGGTCACAGGTGGTAAATGTGGAGCCTGGGAGCCTGGCTGCGGGGCAGACCTGTGTGGACTGGCTGTGGGCCGTGGCCAGGCAAGCAGGAGCCCTCCGGGGGGAAAGGCCTCGCCCTGTGCTGGGTGGTTCTGGGTCATTCCCACCCTGGTCCACTGAGCAGGGCGGCTATTACAGCCTGGGAGGCCAGCTTGAGGTCACCCAGCAGTGCGAGTGGCCCTGCAAAGTCCCTGTGTTTCCCACTGTGGTCTCAGGGGTCTCCTTGCTCTCTGGGCCCCACAGGGGTGCCGTGGTGTCAGAGGTGCCCAGGGGCCTCTTTGGCCCACACGTTCCTCGACTGTGACAAGGGGTTAGGTTGGGGTCCCAGGAGGCAGACCTCGCCTCAGGCATCCGAGTGGGGTGGCACCCAGGCTCTCCTGGGTAGCATTTGGGCTGATCACGTGGCAGCCAGACGGGCACCTCTGGAAGACTGTTGGCGGCGAGGGGCCCAGGCTGAGCCACATTCCTGTCCTGGGGGAAGTGAGCGGCAGGGAGCCTGCGGGGTGGCGGGACCCCAGTCCCAGTCCTGAGTCTTGCCCTGGGGTGATCTTGGGCCGGTGCCTGCATCTTGCTCAGCCCAGGGGCTCCCTCTGAGAAATGGGGACAGCTAGTCTATGCTGCCCAGGGCGTGAGGAGGGTGGTGCCTGGGAACAGGTGCAGGCGGTCATCTCCCCTGCTCAGGCCCTCGGGCAATCACCTGAAGCCCTGTGACCTGCCTTAGAGGCAGTGAGGATCGCTTCCTGGTGACAGTGGGGACCGCTTCCTGGTGACAGTGGAGCTAGAGGGGATGAGTGGGGAGCCAGCGCCCCGGGGTCCTGGGGCTCTGCCTGCCCATGGCCGGGGTAGGCCCCTGGGCCACTCCCTGGCCTGCCCTGGAGCTGACTAGGAACAGAATATCCTGGGCACATGACTCACGAGGCTGGCCCTGCCCCTGCCAGGACACTTGCCATCTTTCGGTCATTTTTCCCTAATATGGACTCATGCAGATCCCTGCTCCCTGGGCCTGGAGGGGCAGTGCCTGGTGTCCTGGGAAGCCTGGCCTGGCCTGTGAGAGGCTGCTGGATCCCAGGCGCCCCAGTGGGGCAAGGTTCCCAGGGTGGCCCAGCAGGGGCACCTGCACTGCACAGACCAGGGCCTGGCTTGGCTGGCCCACTCTCCAGCTGTGTGGCCTTGGGCAAGTCGTTGTGCCTCTCTGGGCTTCACTTGTTACAGTTCAGTGCCACCAACATTTATAGAAGACCTGTAGACATTATGGGTAAGGTAGCAAATGGACTCAGCCACTGTCCTCCCGCAGGACACTGGGTGGAGTGGGCAGTCGGGCGGAGACTGGGTCTCAGCTGCAGTGTTGGGAGGGTCATGTGGAGTTAACACTTAAAGCACCCACAGTTCCTAGTTTTTTATGATTATTATGGTTATTATTTTTGTTACTGGGGATTGAACCCAAAGGCGCTTAACCGCTGAGCCACGTCCCCGGCCCTTTTATTTTTTATTTTGAGACAGGGTCTCAGTAAGTTGCTTAGGGCCTCACTGAGTTGCTGAGGCTGGTTTGAACCTGTGATCCTCCTGCCTCGGCCTCCTGAGTTGCTGGGATTACAGGCATAGGCCACTGTGCCCAGCAAGGAGCCGTGCTCTGAGGGCCTCCAGAGAATGCCTTGAGGCCAGGGGGAGGCAGATCCAGATTCCTCCCCGGGGGACAGTGAGCCTTGTGCCCATATGAGCATGCGGGTGGGTCCGTGAGTCAGACCCAGGTGGCAGTTTTGGAGTCCCCAGGGTGCCAGGCCCAGGGCAGGCTCAGTAAGTGCCCTTGGGCCGCCTTTCTCTTCTGTTAACAGGTGCATCTCAGGCACCTGGAGTGGGACTTGGCTGTGGGGCGCCTTGGCTGACCAAGGGCGTTACTCAGTGGGTCCAGAGTGGTCATTATGCCCAGTTTGCAGATGAGTAAGCTGAGGCTTAGGGAAGAAGTTGCCCAGTGGCTAGGCAGTGACGCCAGGATTGGGAGTCCACACCGCCTGATCCCACCTGTGCTGGGATCCTCCAGGAGGAGTTCTGGCTCTGGCTGCCAGGTTGGGCTTCAGCCTCCTGACACCCTCCTTCTCCCAGGAGTATCTGGTTGTGGGGAAATGCAAAGTGCTTGGCCCGGAAACTGCGCTTAGCTCCTGCCCTGGTCCATGGACATGGTTTCAGGGAGCCATGTGGGAAGGGGGTCCTTCCCAGGCTGCGCCTGATGTCATCGACAGTGTTCTCAGCCACCGCAGGGCAGGTGCTGGCTCAGGCAGAGGTTGACACCATGGGGCCTGAGTCTCAGGTGTGCTGGGGTGCACCTCCAGGGTGGACAAGTCCCAGGTGTCCATAGGAGTGCCTGCCTGCTCTCAGCCCCCGGGTAGATCCCGGTCAGGACACTTGACGAGACTTCACGCGTCTGCCTTCTGCTGTCCCAGGAGCCGAGGCTGGGACCTGTCGTCAGCTCACACCACTGTGACAGACTACCTGATATAATCAATATTTTTAAAATGCAAGGTTTATTTTGGCTCACGGTTTGTGGAGGTTGGGCCCATGGCTGGTTGGGCCCGTACCTTTGGGCCTGTGGTGAGTTAGCGCGTTGTGGAGGAGTCTGTCCTGGAAGAAGCTGCCCGTCCCAGAAAAAGGAAGGGGCCAGGATCTCCATGTCCTTGTCAAGGCCACGCCCTGAAGACCTAAGTTCCTTCCCTTAGGCCCCACCTCTTAAGGGCTTCTCTCCTCCCAGTAGCACAACACGTGGGCCTTTGGGGGACAGGCCAGGTCCATTCCCTAGCAGATCTGGCAGTGGGCGGTGCAGCTAGGACATTCCCTGGGCACCCCTGGGCCAGGCCACTTTGTCGGCTTGTCCCCTGAGATCCCCTCTTGCTGTGCTGCCTTCGGGGGTCCTGTCCCTCCAGCTCCTCGTGGCCCCTAGCGTTGCCCAGCAGTGTAGAGCCCAGCTGCCAGCAGCTGAGGTCTCTGCTCCCATGCGGTCGGGGCTGGCGGCACGGGCTGCAGGTCTGGCCTGGCTGCAGCTCTGCTCTCCCTGTGGTCGGCCGTGGGCCTTCCCTCTCAGCCTCGGCCGTGGGCCTCCTCTCTCACCTCGGCCTGCGTTGCCTCATCTGTGGGGTGGGTGGACAGCATCCCTGTTTCAGGGTTGTGGGCAGGCTTGGGATAATTATAGGACTGAGGGCTTGGAATGGCGCTGGGCCCCTAGGGACGTGACCGTGCAGGTGTGCTGGGCGGATGGATGGGGCGCTCCCTTCCCAGTGACCTTGTCCTGTACCCAGTCCCGGACCTGGATTCCTCTGGGCGAATGCTGATCCCAATGAGAGGGGACCTAGGTGAGGTCACCTGGGCACGCGGGGGCAAGGTCAGGGTGAGGACGCTGACCCCAGCTTGGGGGCTGCCGCAGCCGCATCCCACAGCCTGAGTGGAGCCTGCGTGGAAGGCCGGGCAGCCGCACCTGGGGGCTGGAGGTGCGCGGTCAGGAGCTGGCAGGTTTGGGGCCTGGTCGGGGAGGCGCCGGCAGCTCTGGAGGCCTCCTTACAAGGCACTGTCTCATCTGTGAGGGCTCCACCTCATGACCTGTGAGCTCCCAAGGGCCCGGCTCCTGACACTGTCACTGTGGGGTTGGATCTCAGCACGTGGCTTTGGGGGACACACACGGTGGCAGCTGTGCTTCTGCCTCTGCCGCCTTCTGCCCTGCACACGCTGCTCTTGACTCCTGGGGCCAGTGCTCATCTTTTCAAGGAGCAGCGGCTGACAGGATGGTGTCCCTGGTCACCCTCCAGAGCTCCTCAGCCCTGTGTCCCTGCGGTCGCCCTGGCTGCTGCCACTGGTGCTCGTTCAGCTCTTCCCCTGCGGCCCCGCAGGCTCCATGGGCAGGGCCAGCGACAGGACAGCAGGCCCGGCACACGGGAGGAGCTTCAGGGAGCTGTGCCCTCTGTGTGCTAGGCCAGCCTCGGGGACTCAGGGCAGCTGGGCACAAGACTGGTTGTGGATTCGTGAGCTCGAGTTGGTGGGCAAGCAGCTCCTGGGCGCCTGGAGCAGGGCTGGTGCTGAGGCTGTCGAGAGGCGTGACGGGTCCCTGCTGCAGAGGTGGCTGTGCCTCTCCCGTCACCCTCCCTGCTTCCTGCATCCCAGATGCCCGGCCAGGTGGTGGAGACGCAGAGACGTGGGCTGTGGTCTCTGCCCAGTCTGATGGGGACACCACAAAAGCCACACAGCACAGGGCAGTTTCCTTGGACGCTGTGTCCGTACGCCGTAGAGACCAGTGCCGGTGACTTGGTCTTTGTTCCCTATGACTGATAGAGGTAACGTGACCCTGTATTAGGAGACTGTCTGCTCTGGGTCCTCAAGGGACCTGGACAGCTGCCCTCAGATCAGGGTTTCTTTTGGTACCGGAGATTGAACTCAGGGGCACTCGACCACTGAGCCACATCCCCAGCCCTATTTTGTGTTTTATGTAGAGACAGGGTCTCACTGAGTTGCTTAGCGCCTCGCCATTGCTGAGGCTGGCTTTGAACTCGCGATCCTCCTGTGTCAGCCTCCCTGAGTGCTGGGATTACAGGTGTGCACCACTGCACCTGGTTCAGATCAGGGTTTCTCCACCTGGGTGCAGGTGACCTCTGGGCCGGTGGTTCTGCTGGGGTCTGCCCTGTGTGTCACAGCATGCTTGGCGTGCTTGGCGCCTCCTGTGGGATGTCGTTCCTCTTCATCTAGCTGTGGCAGCCATCATTGCCTGCAGCCATTGCCAGATGTCCCCTGGGGGGCACAGTGACTCTGGAGGGGTGGAAGTTTGAAATCCCAGCCTGCCCTCCCCCTGCCCCTGGGAAAAGCAAAAGAGGGAAAAGAGCCCGCAGCTCCCGGGAGCCTGGGTGCAGAGACCTGGTTTGACATTAAATGCGAGTGTCTGTGGGGAGGTGGGTGTGGAGGCCAGGGCAGGAGTGGCCTCGCCCAGGCCACACGAGGTCCTTGCCGGGTCTTCACGTCCTCAGCGTGGGGCTGGTCGTCACCTGGCACCTGGAATGCTGGGGCCAGCCTTAGCTCTGAGGCGTTGAGCCTGAATGTTGGACAGTCCCCTGAACCTCAGCACAGCCCTGGGGCCCTCGCCTCATCACACCCGTGACCCTGGAACCAAGGCCACACGCTCATCAGCCCACCTCTGACTGCCCACTGTGACTGCCTGGGACTGTGGGCTGAGTTTGTCAGTGATCGATTCGGGTGGGTGCGAGGACGGCAGAGGGATCAGAGAGGTGGCTGGCCTTTCCGTCACTCCCTACGTGTTGAGCTATCAGCCCCAGGGTTGGGGCTGGAGGCCTCAGGTCCAGCAAGATGGCATGTGGGACATGTGCCTGCCAGTACTTCTGGGTTTGCACCCCAGTTTAGAAGGAGATGGTTCCTGTCCTCTGCCAGAGACCCTGACCGCCGCCCAGATGTTGGGTGGACCCGGCGAGGACTCAGTCTTGGCAGGCAGCGTCCAGATGGCTCTCCAGGCCGCTGCCCCATCCAGCACCTTTGAGCAGGGTTCTGTGGACAGCATGCTGGGAGGGGACCCTGCTATTGCTCGTCCCAGCCGTGGGTCTGAGGTTACTTGGGAAGCTCCTGTGCTGAGTGACAGCCAGGGACATGCTGTTGGTTGTAAGTCTGCTGCCGGGGAGGTTTGCTGTCCCCGTGTTTAGGCGGAGGCAGCCTCGGGGTTGGCGGCTCCACTTCTCCAGCTGCGTGCGCTGCTTCTCCCGCAGCCGAGGCTGCAGCGGGTGGGGTGAGTAACGCGGGATGAAATGGTTTCCAGGGCGCTGGGGTTGAAGCCGGGGCCTGTGTGTGCTGAGAGGCACCTCGTCTACTTCTTGGAACACCCTACGTGGTGGGGATTCTCGGGAGAGGAGCTAGGAATCGGAGCAGTGGAACCACCTCGGTGTCGCAGCGGGACCCAGCCAGGTCTGACTGGAGACCTCCCTCTTCTAAAACCATACCCGGGCCCCCTGAGGGCGCCTGGCAGGACCGGGGGCCACTTCAGAGCACCCCGACTGCCGTGGCCCCTGGTTTCCACGTGAGAACGGCATAGGTGGGGGCTGGATGCCCAGTGGACGGCCCCTCGTGTGCTTTCAGTGCCCAGGGAGAAGGAAGGCCAGGAGGGCGTTGAGGGGTTCTCCGTGGACCAGGGTGTGGGCGCCGCTCAGTCGCCCGCTCCTTGTGAATCTCACTGAAGGCTCCCTTCACTGGGTTAAGCTGATAATGACAGAAGACTGTTTGGGGACAGTTGCTACTTGGGTCAAGGTCATGGACTTGACTCTGCCCCAGGACAGCAGGATTCACCCTGTCAGGGTGAAGGCCCCTCCTCACTCTCCCTCAGCAGCCTGAGCCAGTCCCCCTGCCCCTTGCCACTCCCTGGATGGTGGGCCTCTTCCCTTGAAGTCAAGTGCTGGGGCGTAGGGTGGGTGCATTGGCCTCCCAGACCCGCTGGCCTGATGCTGGTGGGTCTTTCTGGCTTTGGACTTGGAATCAGACAGACCACTGAGGCACTTTTGGACTTCGGGTGGCTCTGCCCTCTGGGGCTCAGCTTCCTCCTCTGTGAGGGGCTGGTCTGCCCCTCCAGGGCTGGTGTGAGGGCCACCCAGCAGCTGGGTGTGGCCCTGGCCAGCAGTAGCGGAGTCCCTGGGTCACACACGTCTCTGGTGAGGGCAGCACACTGTGAACGCAGGTCTAGATCTCAAGGGCAGGCCACTTTGCGACTTCAGCCAGAGCTCTCCTGGGCTGGTGGCTGAGGGCCAGGGCCCTGCGCACCTGGGCACCCTGGCTCCATGCTGCACTGGTGGGACCTCAAGACGCTGCTGCCCAGCTTTCCCTGCCTTGGCTGGGGGCTGAGCTGCTTCAGGTCTCAGTTCACAAAGGCGATTTCTTACACCCTGAGGGGCAGAGTGGGTGGCTAAGGCCTGAAGACAGAGAGCGGAGCCACCTGTGGGTTTTGAAAGCCGAGCTCGGCTCTGCACGGCCACCAGCCCGGGGCTGTGGCCCGCCTTGCCCCTTCCCTGGAAAGCTGAGTGCATGCCCGTCCCACCTGCCCATGTGCGTACCTGCTCAGCAAGTGGCAGCCGCGAGGCTCCGGGTCCTGGCATCCTCACCCTGCCACATGCTTCTGACTCACCAGAGGAAGAATGTGGTCTTTTTGGAGCAAGTTTTTAAAAATAGCCCAGTTCTTGCTCCACTCGCCCTGTGCCCTCTCCCGTCACTCCCTGGCCTCGCCCCAGGCCTCTTCCCACACTGGTTTTGGGGAGCCGCCCCTTGGGCTGCACGGTGGGGTGAGGGCTTGTGAAGCTGCCTGGGAGAAGCTGCTGGCAGCCGCCTCAGATGGAGGAGGCACCATCCAGGAGTGGGTGCCCCACCACTGGGCCGCGGCCGCCTTCTCAGGGCTCCAACCTGGGACCTGAGATTCCTTTGTTCGTCCAGCAAGTGCGTCTTGGGGTCCACTGTGTGCCAGGCTCGGCGCTAGCTGTGGATAGGGCCGTGAGCAGCAGCGGTCGTTTCCTTCCTTTGTGGAGTCCCCATGCCAATAGGAGGAAAGTGATAGAAACACATAACTAAAAATGAGCTAGAGACGTCGGGAGGTGTTCAGTGCTGTGATGACAGATAGCAGGGTTGGGTAGGGTGCCAGGGCCATGAATGTGGGCTGATTAGAGAAGTCCTGTCCCATAGGGTGACCTTGGAGCAGGGCCCTGAAGGTGAAAGAGCCAACCATATGGACATACATGGGAAGAGCATCCCAGGCAGAGGGAGCAGCGAGTGCAAAGGCCCTGGGGTAGGAGTGTGCTTGGGGTCTGCAAGGAAGAGCCAGGTGTTCATGACTCGAGTGGAGTAAGCTATGGGAGAGATGCAGAAACAGAGTCACAGAGGTGGTAGGGCCGCATGGGCCAGGATGAGGGCCCTGGCCTCCCTTTGAATGAGGCAGGAAAGCACACGAGGGTCTGGGCAGTGGATTCCCTTGGCTGTGGTGCTGAGAACACAGTGGGGCGGGGAGTAAAGGAGGGAGCAGAGACCTGCAGGGGCTGTACTAGTCGCAGTGCTGGTGCCAGGTGCTGGTGGTTTGGGGGCAGTGGTGGCTGTTAAGGTGGTGAGATGTGGGGAGATGGGGTGTGCTTTGCAGGCAGCCAGCAAGATTTGCTGATGGACGAGGCGTGGGTGTGGGAGGAGGAGGTGTCCAGGAGGACGCCCAGGTTTCTGGCTGCTGGCAGGATGGAGCTGCTGTCAGGTGAGGTGGCAGGCTGGGAGGAGCAGGGTTTTGACGTTGGCATGGCTGGTGCTTGGGTTTAGGGGGGCTCTGTTAAGGTTCAGGTGCCTGATGGAGCATGGGTGCAGATGGTAGCGGCTGAGGGCAGGGGCTGCGTTCCAGGGAAGTCCAGGCTGGGGCATCACCATACAGAAGGTGTTAGAAATCATGAGGGCCAGGCTGCCCTGGAGGAGCACAGGGGACGGTCTGGGGGGCTGAGCCCCAGCGCATCCAGGTCTGAGGTCTGGAAGGGAGCAGCCAGGGGCAGGAGGGGCGGGGAACCGAGAGGGCGAGGCAGGGGCTGCCAGGTGGAGCTGACTGGGTCTGGGCCTCTGGCTCATGGCTGGTGGGCGGATACCTGACTGCAGATAGCTAGCTCAGGGGAAAGTGGAAGGAGAGCTAAGACAGAGCCTGGGTCTCAATTCCAGGGTGACACGTGGAGGACCTGTGGGGTCAGGAAGGTTTCTGTGTCTTTTCAAGGTGGGCAGAACCGCAACGTCTTTATATTTGCTGGGAATGATCCAGGAGGGAGGAAGGGGTATCTCTTGGCTTCTCAGCTGTCTCTGCAGCACCTAAAACACTCCCTCCCTCCACATCAGTCAGTGCCCAGACCCCAGAGAACGTGCAGGGACAGGACCGAAGGTGGTAACCCGCGTTCAGGGAGGCGGAGGCACCAGGCCCCTGTGTAGGGCAGCTGGAAGCCCAGCTGTGCCGGGCAGGCATCCCCAGACCAACCCAAATGCTCTGCTGGCAGAAATCAACCCACACTTCCACTTGGTGGGCAGGAGGCAGAAACCACAGGGAGGGGCCCTCACAGGGAGGGGCACCTCCTGGGTTCTGGCCTGTGCCCTTTGTTTGGCAGGCCTTTGGGAAGGTCAAGGTCGGGAGCTCTGCAGGTGTGGAGGAAGGCCGTACTCGGGTCCTCCCACCTGAGATTGGTGGGTGCAGTGCTAAGCCAACCTGCCCGCTGATGGGTGGTCCTGTAGGTGGCCTGGGTGAGTTTCTGCCAGGTGCAGATCAAGTTCATCACCTTGCTCGTGCAGAACCTTAGCTCCCTGCACAGGCACCCATCCTGCCTGCCTGCTGAGCAGGTGCACGTGCAGCCAGCACAGCCAGCACCCTGCCCGGGGACCTGCGCTGGCTCTGGCCTGGGAGTGGGTGCTGTGCCCAGCTGCTCTGCCCAGGCACAGCCCATCAGAAGTTGGGACAAGGCCGTCCCCTAACAGAGCCTGCACCTGCTGGCCTCTGGTGTCTGCTGCCACAGGGCAGGAGCCTGGGGCTCTCTTGGTTCTTTGCTTAGGGCCTCAGGTAGTAGGTGGCAGATAGGATGGATGACTTGGGCTGAGGGGGAGCAGGGGTGAGCTTGACCCCTACAGGTCAGGGAGGGAGAGTCCCAGAGTTGTGTGTGGTCTCATTTGGCCGAGGCCACTCACTCGGCTGTCAGTGCTCCTGGGCGGCCTGAATGGTGGTGGGTGTCCCTGGCCTCCGGCCTCGTGCCTGCTCCAGCTCCAGACTTCACCCTGGGTCTTGGGTGGCCACAGACGCTCATTCTCCAGCTCAGCCTTCCTGGTGGCTTTGGGTCAGTCCCTGGCTTCCTGGCTGTGAACACAGTGGGCGGAAGCCCCTCTGGCTTGGTTCTGGGTGTTCTTGGTCCTGCTGGAGTGAGGCCCGCTGGCCTCCGGTTACGGTTACCTGGGAGGGAGGGGCGTCCCGCTGCCAGTGGGGAAGCCTAGCTTGGTTAGGTGGAGCGGCGCCCAGTGCCGGGTCTGGTGGCTCTGCCCCTCTCTGGTCTCCAGGGTGCTGCCCAGTGCCAGGTCTGCTGGTGCTGCCCCTCTCTGGTCTCCAGGGGTGCTCCTGGGTGCCATATTTTGGATTGCCCCGGATGTGGCCAGGCAGATAAGATGGTGGTGGGGCCCTTCAGTGGACGACAGTGGGGCCTCTCCACACACTGCAGCTGCTGACCCCCATCCTGGGGACTGAAGGGTTAATCTGTGGGGGGCTAGGAGAGGAAGGCGTGCTGGGCCCTGAGCCTGGAGGCAGCCCCCTCACTAGATCTGTTCTGCAGGGCTGGCTTTGGTTTCCCAGGCAACGGCCCCCAGGGGTCCCCTCTGGCTGGGCCACTGGGGCAGCTCCTTCCCATAGAGCCTGGGGGCAGGGGTTGGGGGCTCTGGCTGCCCCTCGCTGTCCCGCCTGCAGATCATTGACCAGGGCTGGCCTGGGAGGTCAGTGGTGGGGGTGAGGACTCAGGCTCTGGACAGAGCCTCCATTGTGTGAGGCCCAGCCATTGACCCAGCCTTGCCCGCCCCGGCTCTGGCGGGTGGGGGGCTCCTCCTGGAGCCTCCCTCTGCCTTCCCAGCAGAGAGGAAAGGAAATTCTAGCTGCCCCCACTTTGGAAGCCCTCTGAGTGGCCTAGCGCCCCAGGCGAGGGGAAGAGCTGGGCCCTGCCGTCCCTTTGGCACAGCCGGCCAGCCACCTCCAGGGAACTCCCAGAGGGTCCCCCATGCCAGCCCTGCCACAACACCACGGGGACTGGCGTCCCCAAAGCTGCATACTCAGTAGTAGTTGCATCAGTAGTAGTTGCATGACCTCAGGGACCTCCCTGCTGGGTTCCTCATCTGGGGTGGGAAATCAGATGATAATCATCCCCCCCCACGCCCCCCGGGGGGGAGGGGGCTAGGTCTTGCTGTTATTTCCAAGTGTGTGACCCAGGGCTGGTGTGCTGCTGAAGAAGCCTGACCTGGCTTGGTTCGCTCTGTAAGGAGGAGCGGCCAGACCCTGGGCAGGGACAGTTGTCAAGACCTTATTGTCAGCTGGGCACACACAGGCCTGTAATCCCAGCACTTAGGGAGGCTGAGACAGGAGGATCGCGAGTTCAAAGCCAGCCTCAGCAACGGGGAGGCACTAAGCAACTCAGGGAGACCCTGTCTCTACATAAAACACAAAATAGGGCTGGGGATGTGACTCAGTGGTTAAGGCCCCTGAGTTCAATCCCTGGTACCAAAAAAAAAAGACCCATTGTCCTGTGCTGTCTTCCGCCTGCCTCTTGGCGAGAGGGTAGGCGGTGCCTCCAGCCCGCGGGTTGCGTGTTGTGCTGGGCCTGTCGCCATCTAGCCCCTTGCCCTTCCCGCCGCTGCGCCCCTCTCCTCTCCCCCACCTCCGCCCATTTGTTTCCTTCATTTTCCAGGATGAAGCTGTCGGCTTCTCTCCAGAGCCCCTGGGAGTGTCCCCATCCGGAGTCTCCACCAGGTGGCCCTTGGCGCTCAGGGAAGGGGGTGGAGCCCTGCCAGGTGCACAGCAGCCCCCCCCCCAGGCTGTGGCCTCCTCACTTCCTGCTCTGCCCCAGCTTCACCTGTATTCCCGCCTCTTCCTCCTAGGCCTGGGCTTCTGGGTAGAGCAGAGCCCCTCTGGGAGGGCCGCGGTCTCCAGCCTACCCCTTCTACCCCTCTGTCCCTCTGTCCCCATCCTCTGGGCTAAAACCCACGCCTGCAGCTGCCCCAGCTCAGGCACCCAAGCAGGAGAGCTTCCCAACCCCGTGGCTCAGTATGGCAGCTGATATCAAGCCTGTTCTCTGGACCAGTCCTGCTGACCCTGAAATGTCAAATTCTGGGCTCCGACGGGCCCCCTTAGGGAGGGACGCTGTTGTAACAGGGGCTTTCTTCAACACTGTGTGTTTCACCTGTTTTTGAAAATACTCTCGGGGTCCACAACCAGCTGCACCCCAAATCAGAACCTCTAGCACCAAACCTGGGACAGAAATATTTTTTAGAAGCTCTACAACCAGGATTGGGAACCACTGTGTGGTTGGGTCAAGGGAGGTTCACAGAGAACCGGCATTGCTGGGTTTTGAAGGTTGATGAGGAGTTTGTTAGTAGAGAGAATCTGGAGGGAACACCCAACCTGGGCAAAGGCCCAGGGACAGGAACCGGGTCCAGGGGCCATGAGGCTGCAGAAATTCAAACTAGGTCGGGAGCTGCTGATACCAGAGAGGCTGGGAGTGGACGGAGGTTGGAGGGCCTTGCTTAGGCCTGGAATCCATCCTGAAGCCACAGGAAGGCCTGAAGCGAGGGGTGAATGGTCAGGTGTGGAGCAGTCACTGTGGCAGCTGAGGAGGGCGAGCCGAGGGCCAGAGGGACACAGGCGTGTGGGGACTGCGGTCCTGAGCAGCCCAGGCACCTGCTCTCACCCCGCCACACCGTCCCCCACTAGTTTCTGGCTTCTGGGAGGCAGACCCTCTGCGGTCTGGCTTCAGGTGGGGGCCTGGCCTTGTTTCCCAGGTGCAGGGGGGTTCCTGAGGGGGCACGTGGACCTGGGCCCTAGGGCAGCTGACAGGCACTTTGGTTGCATTAGCACAGCAGGGCCGCATCCCAGGTGAGGGGCAGCCAGGTGGTGGGAGGTGCCAGTGCGGGGCTGCTCCTGGGTTCTGGGTCTCTGAGCTCAACCTGCGGCCACACGTGCTGCAGCCTAGAACCGGGGCTTCCTGCCTGGCCCTCTCGGGTCTCCCTCAGTCTGAGTGCTGCCCGGAAGAGCCCCCTCCTTCTGCACAGTGTGGGGAAGGAGCCCGGGGTCTGCCTGCCTGCCGGTCTTGGCAGTCGTTTTACAAATGTGACCTCAGGAGAAGAACCTCCAGAGCCCAGCCCCCGAGCCTGGCGTGGTCAGCATCGCGCTGACAGGATTGTGCTGGTCACCTGATCCTCGTGCCCTGGCATGGAGGTGAGGAGGCCCTTCCCCGTTGCTGTAGCGTGTGGCCGAGCTGGGACTTGAACTCAGATCCTCCTGGCCACAGTCCCTTCTTTTAACCAGGGCCCTTGGTGCCATTGCCCGACTGGAGGCCCCGGCAGGCCTCTTCCCCTCAGAAGAGTTTCCCAGCTGGAGCACTTCCTGTCCCACGTGCTGCCCTGAGGCTTGGGCATCAGGTCCCTCTGTGAAGAGTGGATGGTGGGCTGCGGCGTAGCCCAGGACAGGCTTTGTCTAGCTTGCCCAGGGCCCGGGGCTCCGTCCCCAGCACTGCAGAAAGCAAAGCAGCCGGGATGGTTATTTTCATTTTCCCTCCTCCGAGTGCTCACGGTAGGGGATCTGGGAAATTCAGAAAGAAGGTCAAGGGGAGTCTCCTGCATCCCTGTGACCGCAGGACTGCTAACATCCAGGAGCTCCCTTCCCGCCCTTTCCCTCTGTGCTTCTGAAACAGCTGGAAGGGGAGTGGCCTGCCCCTGGACGCTGGCCTGCCCGATTCCTGTGCGCTC
>PVHX01014835.1:0-48880 GCA_004024805.1 Geosciurus inauris
AAGAGTAGCTATGGTTTGTACTCTCTGATCCCTGGCTAAAGCAGTACGTTAAATATTCCCCTGGCTTTGAATATTATCATTGGGTAACTTCAGTGGTGGGGGAGGGTACAAACAAAAAAAACCCCAAAACCCTCCTGGAACAAGGTGTACAGAATGGGGATAGTACACCATCTGTCCATGTGCATGCTAAACAGGAAAATGTAGGAGCTGGTAATGATCCAGAAGTATTCTGTGCAGAAATAAAAAAAGGCCATTTTATTTATATTTCCCTCAGTAGAGGAGTCTAGTTATCCTTTATATACTGACAATGGTCAACACAGGCTACAAATAATTATGCTGTTAATCAGACTCCCTATTTGCTTTCAGTAAACATAGCAGTCTGAATGATCTCAGACAATTTTTACAGGAAGATGAGATTTTTTTTCAGATGTGTTTCACTGCTTATGGAGGGCAAGTGGCTTCTCACCATGGTGACAATCAGGTTGCTAGGCTCGACAAGGCCAAGGATGGAAGAATGGTCCTCTAAACAGATCTACTGAAATGAATGGCTCATGCCACCAGCAACTTTCTTCAAGTTCTGATTAATTTCCCATGAAATAATTGCTTGGCCTACTTCCAAGCAGTTCCTCTATTCACTGCTTCTTTGTCTTACCGACAAGAGGGCCAGTCAACACTGAAACATACAGTCTGAACCAAGCATATGTGATGCCCACTGCACAATACACTGAAGTCAGTAACAAAGGGATAAAGGGGTATTTCAGCTTCCAGGAGGTAAAAGGAAATACAAATTCACAGTAGACTTCCAGAGGCACCAGGCCAAGGAGGTAGAAAGTTTCCATCCAATTAAAAAGAGGTTTTTCTTTTCTGAAGAAAAGGAGAGAAAGATGAGTCATTCTGGTTTAGCAAACACTTCCCAGCTAAAGCTTTCCCACCTATACTGTTTTGATGTGAATTACAGCCAAGGCTGAAATAAAAATTTTACATTAAATTTCACATCTAGAAAAAATGACAATGATATACTATTACATTATGTTAATAATCCAAATTTACCCAATCATCTACCTATGCTGTCACTTAGCTGAAGCTGTTCATAG
The DNA here is from genome assembly GCA_004024805.1 of Geosciurus inauris. NCBI lineage: Eukaryota > Metazoa > Chordata > Mammalia > Rodentia > Sciuridae > Geosciurus > Geosciurus inauris. Next base: position 1,095 of record PVHX01014835.1, read on the forward strand.
AAAATTAGCTTTGTATTTTTGTTTGTTTGTTTGTTTTTTAAATATTTTTTAGTTGTTAATAGATTTTTATTTTATTCATTTATGGTTTATATGTGGCACTGAAGATCGAACCCAGTGCCTCACGCATGCTAGGCAAGCGCTCTACCACTGAGCTATAGCCCCAGCCCCTAGCTTTGTATTTGGAAGAGGGCAAGGGGCTAGGTGCTATGACACTAGAATAAAAATATGATAAACAGTAACATAATTGAGACTTTTTGAAAAAAAATTTTGTGGTACTGGGGATTGAACCCAGGGGTACTTTACTACCAAGCTACATCCCCAGCCCTTTTAAATTTTTTATTTTGAGACAGGTATCACTAAGTTGCCCAGGCTGGCTTTGAACTTTTGATCCTTCTGCCTCAGCCTCTTAGCTAGGGTTATAGGCTCACCACTGTGTCCATCTAGAATTTCAAGTAAGTGGAATCATAAAATATTTGTTGTTTTGTGTCTGGCTTCTTTCACTAAGCAGATTTTCAAAGTTCATCCATGTTGTAGTATGTATCTGAACTTCATTCCTTTCTTTGGCTAAATAAATTCCATTGTAAGTATATACCAAATTTATTTATCCATTTGTTTTGTTGATAGCCATCTGGGTGGTTTGCATCTTTTGGGTACTGTAAATAATGAATGGTGCACATTTCCACATTAGTATACAAGTACTTGCTTGAGTCCCTGTTTTCAATTCTCTTGTGCATTTAATTAGGAGTGGAATTGCTGGGTCACATGGTTATAATTGAGTTTTAAAATAATTAATACTAATTTTTATGTAGTCCGATATGATCCATAAGCAAATCCAAAAAGTTATAGACCTAATATAAAGTTCAGAAGAGCAAAAAGTTTCACCCATAAATCTGTAAAAATTATGTTTCCACAGTACTAGGGATTGAACCCAGGGCCTCACGTATGCTAAGCAAATGCTCTACCACTGAGCTACATCCCTAGTCACTTTTTTTCTTTTGAGATAGGGTCTCATTAAGTTGCCTAGGTTGGCCTTGAACTTGTGATCCATGAACTTTAGCCTCCCTCAGTTGGGATTACAGATGTGTACTACCACACCCAGCATCTGTAACTGTTTACATAACATCTTTTAGTTTTCATCTGTATTTAGGTAATTTTATCCATAATGCATCCTTTTTTTTTTGGTAGCACTAGGAATTAAGCCAGGGCCTTTTGCAGGTTATGCAAGTGTTCTACCGCTGAACTACAGCCTCAGCCCTTTACATTCCATTGTTTAGTTTCATTTAAAACTTTAAGCTAAGTAGTCTTTCTCAGATACTTCTCCAAACTAAAGACACAAATATGCTGTCATGCCAGAATGTCATGATTATGGGTAATTTCTCACTCTGCTTACCAAGTTTTTGTAATGTTATGTTATTGTCATAACTTAAAAATAAATTTTAAACATTTATCTGACCACTTAGGAGTAAACATTTCAGAAGTACAAATATGATTTAAATGTACTTTTTTGATTACCTGAATAGAATCTTCAGTGAAGAAATACTATAGATGGTGAATAGTAACATGAGTAAGATCTTAATGGGAAGTTCTGTTTAAAAAAAAATACAAATGATATTTTAGCTGGAAAGTAAAGGATTTATGACACTTAAGGCTATATACACACACTAACAGTTAATAATGATAATAATATTTTTTGAATTCATGTATTTTTATGAAATTTAGAGATATTTTAATTAGGGGCAAATTGAATGTTTTATTTAAGTCATGACATCTCTCCTTCCGAGATCTTAGGATTGTTAAAATCAGAATAATGTCTTAAAGGGCACATGGTGTCAAATGTATCTAAAAAGAAAGTGTTTACCTGGGGCAGTGAAGAGCAGAGGGAAGAGGGAATAATGTCCTGTTGTGGTCAGAATCAGAAAAATCGAAGCATCTCTTGCTTTTTCCACAGACAAAAGGCTAAAAATAAAAATTCTTACAATAATTCCTTAAAGTAACTGAAATTATACTTGCAAAGAGCTTGAATAAACTGCTTCTATTGTTACTCTTAGAACTGGCGTAAGCATAAAATAGAGATTTTTCTACAAGTCCAATTCAATTGAGAATAATTTTTTTGATAGGAAAAGTTAAGTGACTGATTGAGTGTATGAAACCAAATAAGGAAATATCCAAAAAAGAATCCTGCTTCCCTGAATTATTGACTTCTCCAAAGAAAGAAATCTTGTGGGATCGGGAGCTGCCTAGTGGTGGCAGTCAGGGAAACAGGATTCAGAATTTCATTTCCAACCCTATAGCTCATCTCTTAGATAATTTCCTATACCTTCAGTATAAATTCAGAATGAAGACATTAAAAGTTTTGTTCTTTTTTTTTGGGGTGGGGGTGTAGGGATTGAACCCAGGAGTGCTTACCCACTGAGCTGCCTCCCCAGACTTTTTAATTTTTTATTTTAAGACAGGGTTTGAATGTGTGATCCTCCTGTGCCGATGGGTGTGTGCCACAGCGCCCAAATTATTTTACTTTTTAATCTGACAATTTCATGTTGCTAAATAAACCCAGAAAAGCCATAAAGTGACCTGAAAATTTTGCTTAATGTTCTGTTAGAGCTTTAAATGTTTTTTCAAGATTTGAGAAAAACCTCAAGAAAAAAGGCTGATTCCATCCATTACCATCTATCTTTTGGGTTTTAATTATACATAAAATGGATACTACTACATTTAAAATACTTTTTAGCATAGCACAGTGAAAAGATCATGAGATTTGGCATCGTAAGATCAGGATAAAGGCCTAACTGCTACTTGCTAGCTTTGTGGTTTGGATGATTCACAAATTCTCTGAGCCCTAGTTTCTGCAGATGTTAATGAAGGGGATGATATCCACTTATTCTAATTATCTTAAAGATTATTGAGAGGCTCAAAGGAAGAAGGCAAAAAAAAAAAAAAAAAAAGAAAGCAAACAAATAGTACTGGAAAATATAATTCTGTAATCTAAACATTACAAAATTATTTCAGAATGGTCTCAGTCCTTACTTTAACTAACACTGAACAAGGAACCATGGGACTTTATTTTAACAGAGGTAATAATGTCAAAGCCCAGGCTTTTTCCAAACCATGCTGCCTCTCAACATCCATACCTATCATATTTAATTACTACAGTACTTTACCAAAAAATGTAGAAACAATACATGCATTTTTGCATACTTCAGAACCTTTATGGGCCCAAGGATCCCAAGTAAGCATTCCTGTCCTGTTGTAGTGGAAATCTGTTCCTTGGCCTTTGCCTACCCTGCTGAACATGACAAAGGACGGGGGGGGGGCAAATGGAAAACAGCAAGACACTGCGAAATATGCCAGCAATGCTGACTAAGCTATCTGCTTACCTCATGGGGAGAATTGCAAGGAGTATGGCTTTTTCATGGACATGCCACCCAAACATGAAGGAGCTCAAGGCACAAAGAATTAGACATCGGAGAAAGCCTCTGGGCCCTTGGGGTTTAAACCAAAGACAGAAAATGGAGGGCTAGAAACAATAGGCAAAGATAAAATTTCAGTATCATTTAAAATCACCTTGACAGGATCAGGCAAATGCAATTTGTATTATCACTGAAAAACAGTAGACTTAGACAAGTTTCTATTAAATTAGTGTAATTTATCATGGTGTGCATGTCCACCAAATATTTTTATTTATTTATTTGGAACTGGGGATTGAACTCAGGGCTACTTAACCACTGAGCCACATCTCCAGTCCTGTTTTTTTTTTTTGGCACCAGGGAATGAACTCAGGGGTACCTGACCACTGAGCCACGTCCCTAGGCCTATTTTGTGTTTTATGTAGAAACAGGGTCTCACTGAGCACCTTGCCATTGCTGAGGCTGGCTTTGAATTCATGATTCTCCTATCTCATCCTCCCAAAGTGCTAGGATTACAGGTGTGAGCCACTGCGCCCGGCCTACCAAATATTTTTAATAGAATCTTTTTTGTTTTGTTTTGTTTTTAGTTGCAGGTGGACACAATATTCTCATTTTATTTTTTATTTATTTTTATGTGATGCCGAGGATCAAACTCAGTGCCTCATATGTGCTAAGCAAGTGCTCTATTACTGAGCAAGAACCCCAACCCCATAGTCCACCAAATTTTTTTTTTTCGGTACTAGAGATTGAACTCAGGAACACTCGACCACTGAGCCACATCCCCAGCCCTATTTTGTGTTTTATGTAGAGACAGGGTCTCACTGAGTTGCTTAGCACCTCGCCATTGCTGAGGCTGGCTTTGAACTTGTGATTCTCCTGTCTCAGCCTCCCTAAGTGCTGGGATTACAAACTTGCCCCACACCCAGTTGTCTACCAAATATTAACATGAAAGCAACTACTCAGAAGAAGTAGGCATTTGGAAGTATATATTTAACTCATTAAAATTAATTCTAATTATCAAAATTAATAAATGACAAGTCTGGGTATACAGTATAATGATTTATCTCTTTAAAATTAATTAATATTCACTGAATTTATTAGGTCAAACTATGAAAGTTCAGATATTTTTGGACTAGTAAATTAGATGTTACCACATTAATAAGCAAACATCTACCTTTGTGGGCTGGAGTATAATTTACAATAAAACTACTGCTTCTATATGCAGCATACTAGACTGAAATTTTTGAAAAAAGGTTTTGACCTTAGTTAAAGTATGTGAACAAGTAGACCAGCAGAGCTTAGTTACCTACATATCATTACTACCATGTACTTAAGTGGAGTCAGGTGTCTTGCAAATAGATTTGGAAATGAAAATTAAAGTTAAGCATAATTATCAAGAAGATTGAATTTATTGGAATTCTCCTGAAATTATATCACAAAATTGAAGTCACCATGATCACTAACAATGAATGAAGGTTCTAACAGCATCTGACTCAACAGACTCAACTGATGTGCCAAGAGCCACTGACTGTTGACTCTCAGCTCATTATCTATATCAGGACAAAATTTACATGCCATCTAGACATATTTGGAATGCTGATCATTTAGCTAAGGATCTGAAAAACAAAACAATCTGGATGATTCTGCCACAAAGACTTCCTCTTTCTCCACAGCATGGTTCATGTCTTCTCTCTGGGTTTTTCTTTTTTCCTCACCCCAGGGTGGACAGATGGTCTAATAGCCACTGGCAAGAATCTTGCAGAGGCTTTATTGGCAATCCTTCCCTACTATGTACAAAGTTATTCTAAGAATTGCCAGGAAATGCTTCAGTCTGCAGGATTACAGCTATGGAATTCACCCTGCAGTCTGAAAAGCTTCTAGTTGAAATCAAATCAACCATGCAGCTGAAAAGCAGAGAAAACCCAAGTAATACCAACTGAGTTCTTACCAATATGGCGATCAGAGTGCAGATGAGTGTTGCCAGGGGAGTCACTGAAGGAAGGACTGTATGTTGGAACTGCTGAACCAAACCACTTGTCATTGAGGCCTTAGGGATCTTGTTAGGATCAAGAAGTTTTAATTCCAAACCTACAGAATGAATGAATGAATGAAAATACACATACACAAACACACACATTTACATATATATAAACAAACCAATGGGACTCCATATTTTACAAATATTTACCTTGAGAAAAAAATAAACTACTAAATCTTTTTGCTGCTTAAAGCAAGATTTCATGAATTTAAGTCTGTACTGCTATACTGTCCTACCTCTGGCAGAATGCTTCTCGCTTTAAGATTATAATCTATAAAGCAGCTGTTTGCATTGGAATGGGGAACTGTGGCAGCCTACAGGAACCTTGTGGGCAGGTAATGTATAAACAGTAATCTGCTCTTACCTCTTAAATGAAGCAAGTTTTTAGAATGCAGATCAATACACCCCAAGTTTTAGTCCACCATTTCTTTTCTTTTTTTGGCAGTAGGGATTAAACCTAGGGGCACTTTATCACTGAACTACATCTCCATCCCTTTTTTACTTTTTAACATTTTGAGACAGGGTCTCACTAAGTTGCTGAGGCTGGCCTTGAACTTGGAATCCTCTTGTGTGAGCCTCTCAAATTGCCGAGATTACAGGCATGTGCCACCACACCCAGCCTGGATAGTTCTTTTCTTATAGGAGAAAGCTCATAATCTTAAACGCACCATCTTCCATGACCTAGCCCCTTCCTACCTCTCCAGCCTCTTCTCTTCTTTGTTAAACGTGGCCTGCCTACCAGGAACTAACTGTGGGCCCTCAATACATCTCTCAATATCTGTGTCCTTTTGCTCAGGCTACTCTGTTTCCTTAGAATGGTCTACTTGTTTTGTCAAATTAACTCCTAATTCACTTATTCATCTTAGTTCCTCAATCAAAAAGCAGAGATGATTTTTTGGTGAGCTTTTTATTCTAGTGTTTGCATACTAAACTGTTTTTGTTTTCATGCTAATTTCCTTTATTATACTATGTTCCCTTAAAGACAGAAATGATGGGCTGAGGTTGGGGCTCAGTGGCAGAGTGCTTGCCTTGCAACGTGTGAGGCACTGGGTTTGATCCTCAGCACCACATAAAAATAAGTAAACTAAATAAAGACACTGTGTCCATGTATAACTAAAAAATATTAAAAAAAAAAGACAGAAATGATGTTAGGACATTGTCTCCTCTGGACAAAGGAGTTAAAAAAATATTTGTTAAATAAACCAAGTCTGGAATGATGATGCAAGCTCCTTCTCAAACAAGCACCGGGATAACAGGACAGTCATGGACAGTTTGAGCATCTGTAAAGCCCTGTCAAATGCCATTAAAAATCTTGAGGGAAAGGTGTAGACTATTAAAATATTTTCTGCTTATTCACCCCTTTCTCTGTCCCCTTCAGCCTGTTGATTCTCTATTAAAGCTAACACCTGTTTCCCTGCAACAGTTACCTAACCTGTCATTGACTTTTCATGTGAGACATCTTTGAAGGGGCAGATATAGCAAGTAAGCTACAGCAGTTTCTTGGTTCAGACAAGGCAATTGGCACTGTACCTCATATTAAAGCTTTTTTTTTAAACACAAATGTTCAAAATTATTTTGTAAGAGAGCTTTGTACCTCAAGGCTGGATTCACAGTGAGTGACGGATAATACCAAATTATGACTTCCTATAAAGTACATAACAAAATCAGTAATAGCAGCTACCATACATTAAGCATCTACCATGTGCCAAGGACTTTGCAGTCATGACTTTTAGCCCCTCAGGGCATAGAAAGATGGTGGCGTAACTTGCTCAAAGTCACAAGATGGTGGTAGAACTGAACTGTCTGGCTTGTAAGTCCTGGCTACAATAACTTAGCACTTCTTTATTCTTGCTTTTGGTCCTCACAAATGCTATGTAGAAACAGATAAAGTACTAGAATCCCCTGAGAAGACAGAAAAGTAAGACTAGAGGAATAAAATGACTTGGCAATGCCAAACAGCCAGCAATTATGCAGATGGGTCTTCACGACAGGTCATCACATTATTAGATCATAAGTCAATAAACTACAGCCTGAGGACCAAATCCAGTCTGTAATGTGTTTTTGCACAGCACTGAAATTATGTTTATGTTCTTATTGGTTTTTTTTTTTTTTTTTTGGTACTGGGGATTGAACTCAGGGGCACTCGACCACTGAGCCACATCCCTAGCCCTATTTTGTGTTTTATGTAGAGACAGGGTCTCACTGAGTTGCTAAGCACCTCACCATTGCTGAGGTTGGCTATGAACTCAAGATTCTCCTGTCTCAGCCTCCCAAAGTGCTGGTATTACAGGCATGTGCCACTGTGCCCAGCTCCGGGCCTTTTATTTTATTTTCAAGACAGGGTCTTGCTAAATTGCTCACATTGGCCTTGAACTTGTGATCTTCCTGCCTCAGCACCCCTTGGCCTTCCAAATAGCTGGGACTACAGACACGTGCCACCACATTCTGCATTTTACTATGTGTTTATGTGTGGTGATGGGGATTGAATTCAAGGCCTCATACATGCTAGGCCAATGCTTTATCACTGAGCTATATCCCCAACCCCAAATGAAATCATGTAATAGGCAGCCTTTCTTGTCTGGCTTTTTCTTCTTTTCTTTGTGGCAGTGGGGACTGAATCCAGGGCTTTGTGTATGCTAGGCAAATGTTCTACCACTGAGCTACATCCCCTGCTCTTGTCTTTTTTTTTTTAAACAATTTTTTTTTAAAATATATTTTAGTTGTAGATGGACACAATGTCTTTATTTTATTGCTTTGTATGTGGTGCTGAGGATCGAACCCAAGGCCTCATGCATGCCAGGCAAGCGCTCTACCACTGAGCTACAATCCCAGCTCCCCCCCGCCCCCTTTTTTAAAGGATTGTACACAACCAACCAAAAACATTGAATATGTGGCCTGCTCAACCTAAAATACTTGGTACCTGGCCTATTACAGAAAATGTTTGCTGACCACTGTTCTTGGCTCTGCTTTTTCTCATCAAGGTGGGCTAGATTCATGAATGAGAGTGAGTTATTTCATAGTGAGTTATTTTTAACAGAACCATCTCAAGGTGTACATTACTTTTCATTACAACCCAAACATGAAGTGCATTGCCTAAGCCAGGCATGGTATGTCTGTAGTCCCACCACTCAGGAAGTTGAGTAAGGATAATCACTTGAACCCAGGAGTTCAATATCAGCCTTGGCAATACAGTGAGATTTCATCTCAAGAATGAAAAGAAAGCTGGGCATGGTGGCACATGCCTGTAATTTCAGGGATTTGGAAGGCTGAGGCAAGAGGATTTCAGGTTCAAAGCCAGCCTCAGGAACTAAGAAAGGCCCTAAGCAACTTAGTGAGACCCTGTCTCAAAATAAAAGGGCTGGGGATGTAACTCAGTGGTAAAACATCCTTGGGTTTAATCCCTAGAACCGGGGTGGTGGGGGAGGGAAAAAATGTAGCCTGGGCTTTTCTTTTTTTGGCACTGAGGATTGAACTCAGGGGCACTCAACCACTGATCCACATCCCCAGCCCTATTTTGTGTTTTATGTAGAGACAGGGTCTCACTGAGTTGCTTAGCACCTCGCCATTGCTGAGGCTGGCTTTGAACTTGCGATTCTCCTGTCTCAGCCTCCCTGAGTGCTGGGATTACAGGCTTGAGCCACCGCGCCCGGCTATAGCCTGGGCTTTTCATTTCATGCTAAAATGCATGGTTATCATTTTCCTTTTGATTTAATATCCAGAGCCACAATTTACACATTCTCTATTCTTCCTTCTTCATATATTTAAGTTTAAAAGTAGGGTTAGTTCTGCTCAATGTTTTACTTAAGGCAAAAATCACCTCTGAAGTATCTAAATATTTTGGTTTTTCTCAAGGAAAGAAATCCATTTTCACAAGGAGCTTTTATAAGCAATGCAATCTGTTTACTAAACCTCAGTCCAAGAAATCTGTTCTCTGTTTATCCTGAGGGCTAAATGCAGGACTGGAGAAAAAACAATTCAGCCACATTCACAACACATTTCTCGGCACGACCAGTCTTATCAATATCCATAGTCTAAGTTTTGAAAAGGTATGATACCATACCAATGACAGACAGAACTTTGTCCAAAGCATTGTACAAGGCCCAGAAGTTTGGAGCCCAGTATGCATGGCAGAGGCCCCTCTTGAAAGGAAATAGTCGGGAAAACACTTGAGGCAGCTGATTCTGTTGAAAAAAAGAAAACCGATTAAATAGTCATCAATTTTTCTCAAAAATCAAAAGCAGATAGCCAGGCGCGGTGGCTCAAGCCTATAATCCCAGCACTTAGGGAGACTGAGACAGGAGAATAGCGAGTTCAAAGCCAGCCTCAGCAATGGCGAGGTGCTAAGCAACTCAGTGAGACCCTGTCTCTACATAAAACACAAAATAGAGCTGGGGATGTGGCTCAGTGGTCGAGTTCAATCCCCAGTACCAAAAAAAAAAAAAAAAAAAAAATCAAAAGCAGAATTGGAAAGTTGTCTACAGCACAGTGTGTAGAAAGTTATAACATCTACTTCCAGTTTGTTCCTTCAAGTAAATGGTTGTATGATCCTGAGTAGTTTCTAGACCTCTTTTTATCTAACCTTTTCAACCAGTCAATGGGGCAAGACATGCAAGAATACTCTGAATTCAAGTCCACACTACTATGAAGTAAGCACAGTAATGAAAGAATTTATAACGTGCAAAGGAGAATTCAGAATGCAGCTCATCCAAGTTTACTGGAGTGAAGGGGAGAGCAGGGAAGTTTACAAGAGCTATGGCACTTTCCAGTTTTAGTAGAAGTTAAAACTGATTTCAGGGTGGGGAACAACAGGAAAAAAAGAAAAACACTTGAACATCTATTTAGGGATTTTGCTGTACATGAAAGATTGCAAAAGTACTGATTTGGGGGGTTAGAAATAAATTTTGGCAAGTAGGTGAATTTGAAAATACAAAATCCACAAATAATGAGGATCGATTCTGTGTATATCTGTGTGTATAATATACAGTTAACATATATGTGTATACATGTACATATTTAAATACATACAACAATGTCTGAAAGGAAATTTGTGAAAGTCAAAAAGGGCAGAGGGTAAGAAAGGAATAGTTTTTACTTCATATATTCCTGGCTTTATAATTTCTTCTAAACAATGACAAACACATTTATTATTTTATTTTAAAAAAGGAAGAAAAAAATAAAAAGGCTTACCAAGGCTAGGAAAGGACCCAGTGAAAGAGCAGAAACTAGGAAAACGATTAGTCCCAGGGAACTAACACGGACAAAGCTGAAACTGTTCCACCGGACAGACCCATCTACAGAGAAGAACATTACCATTAACCAGCAGTTTGGAGAAGTATAACCCAATAATCACTAGAATTATCCCCTTTGGGCTGTTTGTCTTTATGATATGGCAAGAACAGAGAAAAGTCAGGATTGGTAAAGGGTCAATAGGATCAATAACTGAGAAATATCTGTTGTGCTTCATAAAACTCTCTTAAAAAGTAAGCCACTAAGTCAATACAGTTGAAGAAAACAAAAACATTTTGCTACCATTGGTAAAACTTGCCTGGTTTATTTGAAGTGAAACAGTAAGATCGTAGCAGATATATACCATACGCTGGTGCTACATAGAGGTAGATGTGCTTGAAATGTAGGAGAACGGCAAAGAAAAATGCTCCTTCCATATGCCTTTTCTAGAAAATTGAAAAGGGAAATATCACTTTAAAACTCAAGGCAAAAAAAATGCAATAATTTAGTATCCTGGATTGAATCCTGAAAAAGGAAAAAGGACACGAGTGGAAAACTGGTGAGATTCAAATGAATTAATGTTGGTTTCTTGGTCTTGAAGAATGGTTATATAAGATGGTAACATTAGGGGAAAATGGTTCAGGAGTACACAGGAACTCTGAACTATTTTTACAACTTTTGTGATTACTCCCAAAATTTCACTGAAAAATAGAAAAACATCCAGGGGCAGCAGCACACACCTGTAATAACAGCTACTCAGGAGAGTGAGAATAAAGGATCACAAGTTTGAGACCAGCCTGGGCAAGGCAACTTTGTGAGAACCAGTCTCAGAAAAAAAGCTGGGCATTTGACTCAGCGGTAGAACACTTACCTAGCACATGTGAGCCGTGGGTTCAATTCTCAGCACCTCCCAGAACCCCCCAAAAAGTATTTTGTTATGGTGTTCTCTGCTATCCAGCGGCTGTGGCACCCAGACCCCGACCCTCCAGCCCTAGAGTCGACCTGCATTTTAGACCCTCAGCTTCGTACCAGTGTCGGACGCGAGAGCCTGTGACTAAGTAAGAAATAAGGCTTCACTGGAGACAGACGTTCAAGCAAAGGCTGGACAACCACTTTTCCAGAACAGAAAGGAAACTCATGCATCAGAAAAGGTGACTAATAAACATACCAAAAGAATATGGCTGCACAAATACCAGAATCTGATCAGATAAAACAGTTTAGGGAATTCCTTGGAACCTACAATAAACTTACAGAAACCTGCTTTTTGGACTGTGTAAAAGACTTTACAACAAGAGAAGTAAAACCTGAAGAGATCACCTGTTCAGAACATTGCTTACAGAAATATTTAAAAATGACTCAAAGAATATCCACGAGATTTCAGGAATATCATATTCAGCAGAATGAAGCCCTGGCAGCCAAAGCAGGACTCCTTGGTCAGCCACGATAGAGAAATCTTGATGGATGGACTTTGAATGAAAGATTGCCAACAGCTGTTGCACTGGAAATGAGGATTCATATGATGGAATCCCCTGAAAGCAGTAGGCACCATGTTAAACCATCTGTCATGACTCTTTGGCAGTGGAAATCAATGAAGAAACAACATCACTATTCACCAAGAATAATCAAAATAGAAGATCTTACTGTTCAAAGAAAATAATAAGATACATATGTTGAGGCCTTAAGATTCAGCATCTTGGTCACTTGATTAGAAAAATAAACCATTGTTTCTTCCATTGTGACTGTTAATTTTAAAGCAAAATATGTGTCCAATCATGTATGAGATAGAAAAATTTTTTATTTCTAAAAGTGAAATAAATGGAAATATCACTGAAAAAAAAAAGTATTTTGTTACTTTGTTTTGTTGGGGTGATGGGGATCTTGCTATGTTCCTAAGCAGGCCTTGAACTCCTGGGCTCAAATTATCCACCTATCTTGGCCTTCTTAGTAGCTGGAACTACAGGCCTGCTCTACTGCACCCAGCTAAAACAATGTCAATTTTTAAATAAATATATTCTAAAACACAAATGAAATATGCTTTTTGGGATATATTTAAAAATAATCCCATGATCCCACGTGTATATGCAAATCACTGTACTATTTTCTCTACTTCTGTACGATTGACTGATTTTTTTCTTTTTTTCACAGTGCTAGGGAAGGAACCCTGGCCCTCACATGTACCAGGCTAGCACTCTACCACTGAGCTATGTCTCCAGCTGTACAACTTTGTATTATAGAAAATTTAAATCATACAAACACAGAGGCTGGAATGTAGCTCAGTGGTAGAATGCTTGCACAGCATGTGTGAGGCCCTGGATTCAATCTGTAGTACAGTTAAAAAAAAAAGTTTATAAAATTTTTTATAGGCGACATGAGGAGTACACAGGCAAGTGATTTTTTTTTTTAAATATTTTTTAGTTGTTGATGGACACAATGTCTTTATTTTATTGCTTTGTATGTGGTGCTGAGGATCGAACCCAGAGCCTCACGCATGCGAGGCAAGCACTCTACCGCTGAGCTACAATCCCAGCCCAGGCAAGTGATTCTAACTAGCTTTTTTTTTTAAGTGATTTTTTAAGTTGTTGATGGATCTTTATATTATTCATTTATTATTTGTATGTGGTGCTGAGGATTGAACTCAGTGCCTCATGCATGCTGGGCAAGCACTCTACCACTGAGCTACAGCCCCAGCCCTCTAACTAGCTTTTTATACTGAGCCTAGTGGGTTCATAAATCCATTATTTCGACAAATATTTGTTAAGTACAAAGCCTGATGCTTGAGATGCAGGATGTATCATTAGTAACAACATGCTACAAATCCTCCCAAAGGAGCTAGAGCCCAAATAATTCAATTACTTTCACCCGTTGAAAAGTTTTATAATAGGTAGATTTCCAAAGAGGAATTGGAAATGAGAGTATGAATATATATGATGCTATGCTAAAAAATTTAATCTCTCTCTTTTTTGAGATAGGACCTTGTTATGTTATCTAGGCTGGTCTCAAACTCCTAGGCTTAAGTGATCTTCCTGCTTCATCTTTCAGAGTAACTGGGACTATAGGCACATGCCATCGTATCTGGCTAAATCTTAGATTACATACCAGCTAACTTGTTATTAGGTTGAAGGTACCAGGTATAGCACTTGATCCTAACAAACTACCTAGAAGTACAGGTATTCTAAATAAGAAACAAAACCACAACAATAAAAACAAGTTAACTATAATTAAAGAAGTCTGAATTCTACCTACCTCACAGGAATTTTGGAAGGATCAAATGTGGTAATAGTCCTGGTGTTCAGTGAGGGAAACTGCCAAGGGACCATAAAAGGCCAAGTTCCTTTTCTCACTGTCTTATCAGGTGTAGTCTAGAATAGGTAAGTTTAGGAATAATAAGGAAATAGAATGGGATGTTTCCACATCTCTCTGCACCAATTTCATAACAATTTAAAATCTAGATAAAGTCTAGTTGATTCTACAAATTTTAGTTCATTTGTTCAACAATCATCCAATAATCATTCATTGAACACCAATATGTTCCATGCACTTTGTAGCTTTTTATTGCTAAAAAGTTTATCTAGCTGGGTGCAGTGGCACACGCCTGTAATCTCAGTGGTTCAGGAGGCTGAGGCAGGAGGATCACAAGTTCGAAGACAGCCTCAGCAAGAGCAAGGCGCTAAGTGACTCAGTGAGACCTGGTCTCTAAATAAAATACAAAGTAAGGCTGGGGATGTGGCTCAGTGGTTGAGTGCCCCTGAGTTCAATCTCTGGTCTCCCCCCGATCCCAAAAGTTTATCTAGATATTCAGAGTTGATCAAGAACTTCATTTAAATTTTTATTTATGTTTTTGTGGTACTGGGGCTAAAACCCAGGGCCTTGCACATGTGGGCAAACAGTCCACCATTGAGCCTCATCTAGCCCCTATAGCTGACAAAGAACTTTAAAACAGGTATCAAATTTGATCTTTCCAAAGTCCCTGCAATAGGGAACCCCATTTTCCAAAAAGAGAACAAAGGGGTAAGTTTCATTTTATGGATGAGAAAACCAAAACAAGATAGTTCAACGACTTGCCCTTGGGCAGTGATTCCCAAGCCTGATGGTGTAACAAAATTCCTTGGAAAATTCCTAAACACTAAATCCAGAATGGAAGAGTTGCCTAGAAATTTGAATTTCTGATTTCTTCCTCTGTACAAGGATAATAGCTAAGACAACTTCACAGAATGTTTGCAAGGTAGAGTCAGTCAGATATCTATGTAACTAATCTGAAAAACTAATGCATTTGTGTGCTCATTAGTGTTAGTCAGGATTTCAACTCAGGTCTTTTATTTTCCATCACACTATTCTACAAGCGTTTATGGTAGAGCACCACTATCACAGTTACCACATTGTAAAAACTGCTGGAGATCTCATTCCTATGGAAATGATATCAAACAAACATAGAACTCAAATTAAATTCAGGCCTCCCATACTCTAGTAACTCCGATGTTTATATATGTTTATACATACATAGTAAGTTCTTAGAGTATAATTTTCTCATCTGTAAAATGAGGAAAATTACCATTAAAAGAGAACATGGAATTTGTGAGAATACTCAATAAAAATGTATATAGCATTTGGAAACTCTAAACAAGGGGTCAAATGAATTACCCACTACAATGTCGTCTTCCTAAGCTATAAACTAAAGGGGGAAAAATCTAATTAGGCACTTTGTGTTTACCTGAAATAACCGTGCAATGGAGAGCAGCATTAATCCAAATAGAAATCCATTGTACTGGAAATGAATATCTGGACATATGTCAAGGAAGCACAACAGAAGACACCAAATTCATAATGAACAGTGACAGCCAAATGAATATAGAAATTGCAAATGCTTCCTTAAATTAAAGACAAACATACTACTATTAATTTGGATGCCTCATAAATGTTTTCTATAGAGTCAACTCCTGAAAAAAATCTTCTAAAATTAATGTTTAAGAAGAAAAACAGAGTCTTTCCCATGGTTTTTCTTACCTTAAAGGCTCAGCAGCTAAGGTGCAAGAAGTTTGTTTTGTTTTGATTTTTGTGGTACTGGAGATTGAACCCAGAGGCAAGTAGTCTACCATTGAATTATTTCCCTAGTCCTTTTTATTTTTAAATTTTGATACAAGGCCTAGATAAATTGCTAAGGCTGGCCTCAAACTTGTGTTCCTGCTGCCGCAGTGTCCTTAGTTGCTGGGATTACAGGCGTGCATCATGGGTTGGCGTTTTGTTTTGTTTTCCAGAATTGGGATGAGAAATGGAGGAACCTAAGAGCCATTTAAGGCTGCTAGTATGTAGCACTCCATTGTTTGACGTACATACACAATCTTTTTTTAAAAAATTTTTTATTTGTTCTTTTTAGTTATACATGACAGTAGAATGTATTTTGACACATCATACGTACATGGAGTATAACTTCCCATTTTTGGGGGTGTACATGATGTGGAGTTACACTGCTTATATATTTATTTATATATGAACATAGCAAAGTTATGTCCAATTCATTCTACTGTCTTTCTCATTCCCATCCCCATCCCGCCACCCTTCCCTCCATTCCCCTTTGTCTAATTCAGTTAACTTCTATCTTTCCTTCTCCCTGCTTATTGTAAGTTAGCATTCACATATCAGAGAGAATATCTGGCCTTTAGTTTTTTGGGACTGGTTTATTTTACTTAGCATGGTAGTCTCTGGTTCTATCCATTTATTGGCAAATGCCATAATTTCATTCTTCTTTATGGCTGAGTAATAATATCCCACAATCTTATTTATTAAACTTCACAATGAATTTGTGAGGTATTTAGAATTACCATTTATTGACTGATTGTAGTACTAGGGATTGAACCCAGGGGCACTCTACCACTGAGCTATATCTCTAACCCTTTTTTTTTTTAAATATATTTTTAGTTGTTGATGGATCTTTATTCTATTCGTTTATTATTTATATGTAGTGCTGAGGATCGAACCCAATGCCTCAAGCATGATAGGCAAGCGCTCTACCACTGAGCTATAGCCCCAGCCTCTCTAACCCTTTTTTAATTTTGAGATAGTGTCTTACTAAATTTCTGAGGCTGGCCTTGAATTTGCGATCCTTCTGCCTCAGTCTCCCAAATTGCTAGGAATACAGGCATGCACTAAAGCTCATGGCAGAATTACCCTCTGTAGACATAAGGAAATAAAGTCTCAGAGACGTCAATCTATTCATGGTCCTAAAGCTACAGTGACAACATAACTGTGATTTAAGTCCAGGTCAGACTAAAACCAAAGTCCAGGTGTTCTCTACACTACAGGCTACCTTTTTGGTACCGGGGATTGAACTCAGGGGCACTTGACCACTGAGCCACATCCCCAGCCCTATTTTGTGTTTTATGTAGAGACAGGGTCTCACTGAGTTGCTCAGCACCTCGCCACTGCCGAAGCTGGCTTTGAACTCGTGATTCTCCTGTCTCAGCCTCCCAGAGTGCTGGGATTATAAGTGTGCACCACCACACCCAGCCAGGCTACCTTTATGAAAATTACAAAATATTAGATTTCTATCATTAGGATGTTAATTAGATAAAGATCTTCTGAATTGAAGAATTTTGCCTGTTAATAGGTAATAAGCCAAGAAGGCAGAAAAGCATGAAGGTCTGGCTGCTCCCACATGTAACATCCTTTCCTATAAGAGGTATTTAGTATAATGTGTTATAAACTATTTAATATGTATTAGGTTAATCTAAAGACATTTAACACCTGGGCATAGTGATGCATGTCTGTAGTGCCAGTGGCTGAGGCAGGAGAACTACAACTCTGAGGTCAGCCTGGGCAATTTTGTGAGACCCTGTCTTAAAAATATATATATAAAGGGCTGTGGATGTAACTCAGTGGTAAAGCACCTGGGTTTCAGTCTTCTTTAAGTACCACTTAATCAATCAATGAAGACATTAAGACAGCTGGATGTGGTGGTACAATTCAATCCTCAGTACCAAATTAAAAAAAAATAAGAAAAACGAAAAAAGACAGCTGACAATTTTTTTTAAATATATTTTTTAAGTTGTTGATGGACCTTTATTTTTTTCATTTATTTATATGTGGTGCTGAGAATCGAACCCAGTGCCTCACGCATACTAGGCAAGCACTCTACCACTGAGTCACAACCCTAGCCTGACAGCTGACAAATTTGAGCATACATATGTATGTGGATATACATGCATATATACACTCATGTATGTATCAGTATATTGTTTTACTGATTTTATTTTCTTATGGTACTGGGGACTGAACCCAGGGCCCTGTGCATGCTGAGCAAGTACTTTGCCACCGAGCTACATCTCCAGCCCTTTAAGAATAGTTTAAGAGATTTTCACATATTACTACTAATTTCTCAGAGACAAAGTGTTCCAACAGCCAGAGTCCACTAACAATGGGCAGAAAACATAGTTTTAGGAACCCATTAATCCACCTCATGCCAATTTTCAAAAGAAGTTCACTTTTAGAAATCATGATTATTAAAAGATTTAATCTTATTAGTATACATTAGAAGACATAAGGAAATAGTACACAGAGTATCAAGGATACGGTCCACAATTAACAATCCGAAATTCCACAATAGTAATACTGAAAGAATAAACTTTGGTTTCTCTGTAAGTTCTTTACCCGCCTTTTTTCCATCAATGCATTTACAGCACCTATTGATTCATCAGGAATGAAACAAAAACTTTCATTTTTCATTAGAACATCACAATACTTTTGCAGAGTACTCTATGGTACATTTTATAAGCTATTACTGACAAACTGTCCATGCTATTCTTGGTTGCTCATAAAGACACAAAGAACCCAGGGCCAGTTCCATATTTTTCTCAGCTATAGCGTTCTGAATTGAAGTCTTCACTTAACAAAAAATAAAAAGTCACCTAAAACCCCAAAATAAGGATTTTGAAAATTGAGAGTACACACATTATTTCAATGCAGGGGCTTGGGATGTAGCTCAGTGGTAGAGCATGTGCAAGGCCCTGGGTTCAATCACACACTCCAATGGAGTTGCAAATCTGAAACTTGTTTTTAAAAAAATATTTTTAGTTGTCGATGGGCACAATACCCTCATTTTATTTATTTATATGTGGTGCTGAGGATCAAAACCAATGCCTGGGGTTGGGGCTGTAGCTCAGGGGTAGAGCGCTTGCCTAGCATGTGTGAGGCACTGGGTTCGATCCTCAGCACCACATATACATAATAAATAATAAATGAATAAAATAAAGATCCATCAACAACTAAAAAACAAAAAAAATTAAAACAAAAAAACAATGCTCACACTACCACTAAGCTATAAGCCCAGCCCTGAAAACTTGAAACTCTTGCTTGTCCAAATACTTACAAAAAAAGTCTTATGTAAAAATAAATGCCATTTAAATGTAGTGATATATTAAGTGACAATAAAGGAAATAAAACAATATAATCCCATTTTTATTCTACAAAAATTACACACCTCAAAATGTTAATAGTGTCAATTATGGAAGGGAGAAAATAGGGTCATTTTTACTTTGTGTCTGTGTGAGTGCTTTCCCCAAATTTGACAATGAAGATGTATTATTTTATGAAAATATGTTTAAAAATGTGTTATATTTGAATATTGATTAATTTAAAAAGAATAAAAAACAGTAAAGGGCCCAGCGGGATGGCACATGACTGTAATTCCAGCAGCATGGGAGGCTAAGGCAGAAGGATCCTGAATTCAAAATCAGCTTCAGCAACTTAGTGAGACTTTGTCTCAAAATAAAAAATAAAGCAGCTGGGGATATAGCTCAGTTGGTAGAGTGCTTGGCTTGCATGCACAAGGCCCTGGGTTCAATCCCCAGTGTCACAAAAAATAAAGAAATAAAAAATAAAAAGGGCTGGGGATATGACCCAGTGGTTAAATGCCCCTGGGTTCAATCCCTAATACCAAAGCAAATAAACAAACAATAGAGACAGTTAAAAAGGGTACTGCTTTTCCTTCATGAAGACTCAGCTTCCTCATGAATAGGGATAGTAACCTTAAAGAATTGAGAAAATTAAATAAATTAAATATCTACCCACAGTGCCTGGTTCTGGGAATGGGCACACAGATTTTGATGATTTTATTTAACTGCTCCCCCTACTTGGAAATGAATTTTGCTCTCTCTCCCTTTCTGCTTGGAGAGAGCTTGAATGCAAATATTATAATCATCTTTGTTCCAACTCTTGCCAGGTCATAAAGAGTTAAAGAAAGGAGGTCAAACAGGAGTTAATGAGAAAAACTGAGGTCAAAACATTCCCAAGGGACTCTTCCTGACTGGGACAAGGGTTCAGTTCAGAGATTTTCACCAACAGAAAGGGTCCATTTCTGCCAAGGGTTACTGAATGGACATTAGTCACTGCTTGGTCACAATCGCACTGGGAGGTTTAAGTTTTATGACAGGATAGAAGCCAACATTAAATGAAAATTTACATATTTGTAAGTCACAGTGCAAGATCTACTATGTATTTATTTAAAATTAAGTTATAAGTAAAAATGTAAGACATAAAATATAAAAAGGTTACCATGATGAAGAATGGAGAAAATAATCCAGAAATAACAGCTAAAAGTACTAAAATTCCTTGAGTTTAGAGGAATGTAAACTTCTAAGAGCAGATTTTGGTGCCTAGCACAATGGATTATACGGGCACAGCATACATGCACTGTATGCTTTTTTTTTTTTTTTTTTTTTTTAAATATTTTTTAGTTGTAGATGGACACAATATCTTTATTTATTTTTATGCGGTGCTGAGGATCGAACCCAGTGCCTCACGTGTGCGAGGCAAGCGCTCTACCGCTGAGCCACAATCCCAGCCCTGCACTGTATGCTTATGTGTACCCCAAAGAATAAGGCAGTCACAAAAGCCTCTGGGGGCCTGCTGCAAGGAAGGAAAGGAAAACATGGAGATATTCTGGCTGGGCTTAATGGTCTTGGAACTCTACTTGGTCTACTTTTTTTCCCTTACAACATTCACAATTTCTTTCTCTACCTCTGCCTTGTCTCCCCACCTTATCCCTATTTCTTCTGCAAGATTACACTAGATTGCTCATTACTTACTCATTTTTCTGTTATATAAGCTTTGTTTCCTCTAAATCAGGAATAAGAATCTATTTAGTACTACATTTCTTCAATACCCTCCACACAAATGACATTTCCCAGACTTACTCGTAGATAGCATACACAAAGAGTGCATCTGTAAAGATGACAGAAAATCTCTGGAAAAATAAGGTCCTTGAGCTGCAGTAGTTCAGATTATGAACATTAAGCATCTCTTGATCAAAATATTTGGCAACATGTGACAGGACATACTCAAACCATGCAAAAAATGGCGGGTAATCCAAGGTCCACTCTGAAGTTCCCTGTGATAAAAATTGAAGATAAAACATATTTTAAATAACTGAATAAACAAATAAGATAAAAAGACTTAAATTTTTTTTTACTCTCTGGCCTTTTAATGAATGAATGAAATGAACTGCATTTAAAATAATGCCCTAAATATGTAGAGCAATTCCTACGTAAGAATGAGCAGAACACTAAAACCTGTCTTCCAGGTTATTTCATATGGTCTTCAATTTCCTTGTATAGAATCAACTACACTTCAAAGGAAACTAATTTGAAACTTCGAAATAATAAACTTGGCTATGACATGATTCTACCCATCTAAGTAGAGCTGTAGCATAACCAATGATTCTCTAGCTTGGGTTCAAGTTCTGTCCGAGACTCAATTCCCCAAATTCTACCATGAGATACTCTGAAGATTAAATGAGGTAATATATATGAAATATATATATATTTTTTAAAGACAGTTTTTTATTTTTTTAGTTGTAGATAGATACAATGTCTTTATTTTATTGGTTTGTATGTGGTGCTGAGGATCGAACCCAGGGCCTCACTTATGCAAGGCAAGCGCTCCCAAGCGCTCTACCGCTGAGCTACAATCCCAGCCCCTATGAAATATATTTATAAACAACAAAATGCTACATAAATGCTACTTTTTTTTTTTCAGTAGATTATAGGATCCTTGAGAGTAGAAACCACCCCTTGTCATTTTGTATCTTGAATTTAGTTAAGTGCTGGGTACATTGTTAAGTATTAACAATAACCATTAGTTAAATGAGTGAACAGTCACTAATGAGTAAATAAAACTATAGATCATATGAAAAATACACAAACTTCAGAATATTATATTTTGTTAGATTTCTCTAAATCTCCATTTTTTCACCTATACAACAGGGATGGTACTACCTACATCATGTGGTTATTATGAGTAGTATTATATATATGTATATATATGTAAACATATGTATACATGTATGTGTATATATAATTACATATAATTAATTTTATCCAATGTGCTCTTATTTGTAAGTCATAAAGTCTATATATATGGTATTAAACTGGACACAAAAATAATATTATTATTATCACTTAAAATTATTAGTATTAGCTCAGTGGTAGAGTGCATGCTTAGCATTCACAAAGTCCTGGGCTCAATCCCAGGTATGAATCAATCAATAAAATAAAATTTATTTTAAAAATTACTGTCATGGGCTGGGGTTGTGGTTCAGTGGTAGTGTGCTTGCCTCACATGTGTGAGGCACTGGGTTCGATCCTCAGCACCACATAAAATAAATAAATGAATAAAGGTATTGTGTTCATCTACAACTAAAAAAAATATTAAAAAAAAAATTACTACCATTATAGGATGTCCCCAAAACTAAAACTAAGGCCTTGCATCTAAAAGAGCTGAAGATAGTAATCAGCTGTTGCTCTTTTCAATGGAAAACTATTCTTTTTTTTTAGAAGTGCATTAAATGTTCACTGACTACTAACTGGCTGCCCAAAGGGACTGCTGTTCAGGGTCTCTCTCTGTGACAAAAAATGAGGTGAGAGAGACATAGACAAAATATGTTAGTTCTCTGTTCACTTTTATTTTATTTAAATTTTTAAAGTTTATTTGTTTTCGTGGTGTTGGGGATTGAACCTAGGACCTTGTATATATTCAGCAGGCTCTCTACCACTGAACTAGCCAGGCCCTCTGCTTACAATAAGGATGAATGACAACTTTAGTCTTAACCTTTTTACTCCCTACTATACGTATGAAATGCAGAAGACTTAGATAAGCTAAGGCAAAACCAGAGGTGCTCTGTTAGAGCATTCAGGCTATGAACCCACCAATTAAGTTCTACTTCATTAAATATTCCTTCTCTATTCCCAAATCTCCAATGCGGGGTATAAACAAGATAGGCCACTGAACTGTGGGAAGAAAAATTAGAAACTTTATGTTTTAATCTCATCCTTTAAAAATTTCTATCTTAGCCAGGCACCGCGTGGTACATACCTGTAATCCCAGAAGCTCAGGAGGCTGAGACAGGAGGATTGCAAGTTCAAAGCCAGCCTCGGCAACAGTGAGGAGCTAAACGATTCAGTGAGACCCTGTCTCTAAATACTTGATACTGGGGATTAAATCCAGGGGTGCTTTACCACTGAGTTATATTCCCAGCCCTTTCTATTTTTTATTCTTGAGACAGGGTCTCACTAAGTTGCTTACAGCCTCGCAAAGTTGCTGAGCCTGGCCTTAAACTTGCAATCCTCCTGTGTCACTGGGATTAAGGGAGTGAGTCACCATGCCTGGCTTATTCTTTTTTTTCTTTTGGTACTGGGGATTGAACCCAGGGCCTCATGTATGCTAGGCAAAAGGAACTCTATTACTAAGCTATGTCCCCAGCCCTTCAATCTACTTGTAAAGAATCATTTATTTTATCAGAAGTCTAAAAGTTTTTTCCAGTCTTACTTTACTGACATAGTTATATATTTTAAAACTGGAAAATGGGAAGTATTAAAAGAATTGGGGCTGGGCACCATGGCATATAATCCTTCACAATTAATTTTTATAAAGATTAATTAGATCTATGTTATATGAAACCCTATTTTTAATATATTTTTTCTTTTCTTTTTGTGGTGCTAGACAAGACAAGCTATCTATCACTGAGCTATACTCCCAGCTCCAGAAACTTGTTTTAATGTGAATAATATTTACATGATTTTACAAATCATCTTAAAGAAATAAAAGACATGAAAATTAAAACTCACCTCATAATACCACTGTGATACTGGCAAACTGTGAGTGATAGCAAGCCAGTTGCGGTGTACTTCAAAATCTGTAGAATGGCTACTCAAAGCAATCAGATGAATAAAATGAGATTTTGAAACATTTAACAATTTCCCATTTTCTTAATTATGCTTTTAAAAGGATCAATAGTCCCTAAACAGTCACTGCTCACTATCCTATACACACAAACAGGCATTACATAATCCTGAAAAAAACCTCATTTACCTGGAGGTCACAAGGTCAGACCTTCTGTAAAGTTGTTGGGAGATCTAGAAGTCAGTGAAGGGGTCCCAGAGTTATCTAAAGGGCTGAGAAAAAACTTACAGGAGGCTCTCAGGCCATTCCTCAGAAGTGACTTTCTATTGTTCACAAACAATTCTCACAAAATTGATTTTCTGGAAAAAGCCTCACATACAAGCTGGATCTTCAAGGATAAGTAGGAGCTCATTAGCCTGAGGAAGTAGAAAAAGGCCCCTCCCCTACCTTTTCACTGCATCCACCTCCCCATCCCTGTCACTCACTATGTATAAATATATCTGAATAGCTCCAGAATATTTTTGTCTACACTGTATTGTCCCTCCATGTCTAGAACACTATCTTACACATGAATGGGTTCAATACATTCTTGAATATCCACTCACCAAAGTAAACAGATTACCCCAACAAAGCTCAGTTTACATTTTCCACTTTTTAACACAACCTTTCCACAGTGACAACTTTGTCTTAATTCTCCTAGCCACTGCTTTCTCAGTCTCAGTTAAGGCTTTCCTTTTCCATATTTATTAGGTAAATGTTGATGTGCTCCTAGGTTAGGTCTCAGTCTTCTAAAGCAAATTATTTTGCTCTAGGCAATCTTGTTCACATGATAGTGGATAGGCTCCACTGTCATGTAAGAATTCACAAATTGCAATATACAATCTTGGTTTTTTTCTTGATTTGTAGAGATAGATACCCCCAAATTCCTGAGATAATCTCACCTAAATTTCATAGCGATTCCTCAAAATCACCACTGAACTGATAACCTAGGAATTTCATTTCTAGGTATATACTCAACAGAAATTTACACATGTTCTTACTAAAAGACTTATATGACCTAAGAAATGTTCCAAAGCAGCATGATTTGCAACAAGCAAAGGCAGAGATAATCCAAATGTCCATGAATAGTAGAATAGTTAAACTGTGATATATATTCATATAATATAATACTATAGAGCACCAGTTCCTGAAGTGAGATTCAGGGACTCGCAAGGAGACCCTTTCAGGGAGTTTGTATGACAAAACTTATTTTCGTAACATTCAGATATCATGTCCTTTTTTTCACTCTCCTTTTCTCTTACAAGGACACAGTGGTAGTTCAGAAGCTACATAATGTGATGTCATTACTCTGATGGTTACTGGAATTGGTACTTGCATATTGTGCTTTAACAACTCCTCAGTTCCAATTTCTAAAGTGGTAAATATAAGCCAGGCATGAGGTTATCCTTCTGTAATCCCAGTGATTTTGTAGGCTAAGGCGGGAGGATATCAAGTTCAAAGCCAGCCCTGGCAACTTAGCAAGACTCTATCTCAAAATAAAAAATAAAAAGGCTGGGAGCATGGTTCAAAAATAAAGTACCCCTGGGTTCAATTCTCAGCACAGGGGTCAGGGGGGTAGAAAATGAACAAAGTATAAACTCATATATTGAGTGAAAGGAGCCAGAACATTTTTGAATGGTTTCTTTTGTGTAAACCTCAAAAATAGGAAAAACTTAACCTATGGAGTTAAAAGTCAGAACTTTTAACTGACAGGGGGGTAGAGAAGTGATTGGAGAGACATGAGGGGCTTCTGATAAAATTCTGCTTATTGTCCTAGATGCTCTTTACTGATACATTCACTTTGCAAAATGCAAAATGAGATCTACTTTTATGATTCATACATTGATATATATTACTTAACTGAGTATAGAATTCTAGGTTACTCAGAATTTTAAAAGCTTGCTCCATTGGTTTTTACTATAAAATGTTGATGTTCAGATGTCTCATTTTTTCCCTTCATCTTTGTCTTTGGTTTCTTCTTATTCTTAGCAGTCTAAAATTTCTAGTAATTTTTGTTTTGGTGAGAGCCTTTTCCCATTTATTATGCTGGACACTTTAAGTGTCCTTCAGCTCTGGAGAACTTTATTATTTATCTCCTTTCCTTTTCTATTTATTTTTGAAACTTTTATTAGTTGAATGCTAGATATTCTACAATGAACTTCTAATTCTTTTTCCTTACATTTTGGAACTTATACTTTTTTTTTTTTTAGGGTGGTGTTGGGGATTGAACCCAGGGCCTTGTGCATATGAGGCAAGCGCTCTACCCACTGAGCTATACCCCCAGCCCTCAACTTATCCTTTTTATTTTGATTTTAGCAATTACATTTTCTTTGGTACCAGGAATTAAAGCCAGGGGTACTTTCCCACTGAGCCATATCCCCAAACCTTTTTATTTTCTGAGACAGGGTCTTGCTGAGTTGCTTAGGGCCTTGCTAAATTGATGAGGCTGGTCTTGAATCTACGATCCTCCTACCTCAACCTCCTGAGTCACTGGGATTACAAGCGTGGGACATCATGCCTGGCTACATTTTCTTTCTTAAAGTACTCTATTCTCTCATCACCCCTATTTCACACTATCTTTTCTTACTTTACCCACATTATTTTTTTTCTTTCTGAAGAGAGCATCTAGAAGATTTGAGTGTGGGGAGTGTGGGGACATTTTCTTAGTTGTACTACATCAGTTTCCTTTTTTTGTTTTGTTTTGGTTGCTGTTATTTTGTTTCTTCTTGGATACTGTTGGAGGCTTCACTTTGTGATAACTAGATATACTGCTAAGTTTTTTTAAAAATATTGTTTTAGTTGTAGATGGACACAATGTATTTTATTTCTTTGTATGTGGTGCTGAGGATTGAACCCAGGGCCTCACACATGTGAGGCAAGCGCTCTAGCTACAATCCCTGTCCTATACTGCTAAGTTTTAGTAGCAGATCCCCAAAAGATCTCTTCTCTGGGGTTGTTCAATTTC
This sequence comes from Geosciurus inauris, assembly GCA_004024805.1. NCBI lineage: Eukaryota > Metazoa > Chordata > Mammalia > Rodentia > Sciuridae > Geosciurus > Geosciurus inauris. The sequence continues at coordinate 27,934 of PVHX01014835.1, forward strand.
CCCAGAAAATCAACCTGATTTTCTGCTTTTGCACTTGAGTTGAGAGAATAAGAGTGGAGTGGAGAGGGGATGAGGGAGATGAACCACTCTGTATAGACTTCCCATTAATCTGCATTTTCTTCCCTTTACTTCACTTATGCCTTCCATAGAATCTTCTAACTCTAAATCCAGACTCCCCTATTTACTTTCTTTGTTTAAAAAAAATAAATTTCTTCTAGTTGTTGATGGAACTTGATTTTTATTTATTTATACACGGTGCTGAAAATCGAACCCAATGCCTCACACATACCAGGCAAGTGCTCTACCACTGAGTTACAACCCTAGCCCCGCCTATTTACTTTCTTCAGAGAAGAAATCTCACTTTCAAGGGAAACACAGGCTAGCTGCCAGCATTATGGGACTGCAGATTGCTTTTTTTTTTTTTAAATTTTAATTTTTTAAAGTATATTGAGTGTTGAGCTGGGGCTATAACTAGGTGGTAGAGTGCTTGCCTAGCAATATGCAAAGACCTGGTTGGATTCACTGAACTACAATAAACAACAACAACAAAAAAATCTTTTTAAGTACATTGACTGTCAGCCAATTTTCCAGTTTCAAGTCCCATATATCCAAGCTTTGAAGCCCTGTAGAGTTCTTCAAGGTACATAGACTCTTTTCTCGTCTATGCTGTGCAAGCATGCTGGCCAAAGGTCCCTTTGTGTTACTAAATCAGTTCTCATTTCTCTACCTCTTTTCAAAGGCTGCCAAATGCTCTCATACACTGATATCCTTTCTCATTAGGTTTATAATTATTTTGCCATTATTTCAGTCAGATTGTGAGAAGAGATAAGCTTTGGTAACTATAAGTCTTTGACAGAACTTGTCCATTTCTCCATCTTGATTATGAGCAATTTGAGCAAAAAACTCACTTTGGGATTCTGTTTACTATAGTGTAGAGATTTAGTAGATGCTTCAGAAATGTTTGCTCAATAGATAGATGACTGAATAAAGGAACATATGAACAACGACAGTACAAAGACTATATGGTAGTAAGTGGTAAGAGGTATGTAGTAAAGATCGCTGGTTTACAGTGATTGCCATGGATCTCCAAGAGAAGGCTAAATTTCATTCAGTTTACAGTTTAAGGCAGGCAACTAGTAAAATGGTTAAAATCTCTTAAGTTTATTTTACCTGAGATATTCCCTACAGGATAATTCCTCATTGATGCTGATACACAAATGAAGTATTTTAATATTCATAATAGCATTACAAAAATCTAAATCAAAAGGGGAATTTTAGCCTTGTGGCACATTTTTTCTATTTATTGAATAAACTACAAAGAACAAAAGTAATTTTAACTTACTGAAAGGCATTTGGAAAAAAAATGAAAAACCAAGACTAGAGACATAATACCAATTATAGTCATGAATCCCTTAACAATAAGGATGAGAAATGCATCCTTTGCCAGTTTGTAGTTGTACAAACATCATAGAAGTCACTTATATAAACTAAGATGGCCACAATGTAGATGACATAATTTTACAGGGCTACAGTCGTATAATATGTAGTCCATTTGACCAAAAGAATGTCATTATATGGCACATGATTGTACTTTGGCTGCAATGTGAAGATTAAAAAATGGCCAGGGTGACAATTATCAAGAATACAAGCAACAATAAATGTTGGCAAGGATGTGGGGGGAAAGCTACACTCATTCATTGCTGGTGGGACTTCAAATTGGTGCAACCACTATGGAAAGTAGTATGGAAATTCCTCAGAAAACTTGGAATGGAACCATTTGACCCAGTTATCTCACTCTTCAGTTTACACTCAAAAGACTTAAAATCAGCATACTATGGTGATACAGCCACATCAATATTTATAGCAGCTCAATTCACAATAGTTAAACTATGGAACCAATCTATGTGCCTTTCAACAGATGAATGGATTAAAAAAAATGTGTTATATATATACACAATGGAATATTACTCAGCCGTAAAGAAGAATGAAATTATGGCATTTGTGGGTAAATAAGCCAATCCCAAAGAACCAAACGTCCAATGTTTTCTCTGATATGCGGATGCTAATTCACAATAGGGGGGTGCTGGCTAGGAAAGAATAGAGGTACTTTGGATTAGACAGAAGGAAATGAAGGGAGGAGAGGGAATATAGGGGTATGGAAGATAGAATGAACTGGACATTATTACCCTATGTACATATATGATTACACGATTGGTGTAACTCTACATCATGTACAACCAGAAGAATGAGAAGTTATACTCCATTTATGTATGATGTGTCAAAATGCATTCTACTGTCATGTACAACTAATTAGAACAAATAAAAAATATATTAAACAATAAATGGGAGCTGGCGTTATAGCTCAGTTGGTAGAGTACTTGCCTTGTATGCACAAGGCCCTGGATTCAATCCCCAGCACCACAATAAATAAATAAGTAAGTAAATAGCCAGAGTGAATATGTAAAGTTCAATTAGGAAGCTATCCTACAACAAATACATTCTTAATCCTTGCCCAACAGCAGTACTCAAAATAACAAACCTGAAGATATATTTCTAGGCTGAAGTAACTAAAACAAAAAATATCACCTTATACACAGACTTATAGTTTAAAAAAGCAAAGCAAAAAAAACCCTTTCATTCTGATATGAAACAAATTTCTTATATTTTAGAAAGATCTTTCCAATTTGCTTTTAAGATGGAAAGATGCTTCTTACTTGCTTTCAGCTGACTAATCCTCTTGTAAGTTACTTTGCTGAACATACATATTGCAATTCTTATATAATTACATATACCCATCAGTATGGATATTCTATACATACAGTTCTTCCATACCCAACAAGAGATTATCAAGAGCTCATATCAAAATGATACCAAAATGATACCAAAATGATAGGGGCTGGGATTGTAGCTCAGCGGTAGAGCGCTTGCCTCGCATGCGTGAGGCCCTGGGTTCGATCCTCAGCACCACATACAAAGCAATAAAATAAAGACATTGTGTCCATCTTAAAAAAAAAAAATGATACCAATAAACCAAACCCTAAAACTAGGGAGACCCTGAAGAGCAGTGAGAAAAAGGATGAAGGAAAAAACATCAGAAAAGAGGATGAAGGGAAGGCAGAAGCTAATGTTAATAAATGTTGACACTGAATAGATACCGCATTTGGTAGTGGTTCCTCATTCTGATGCTTTCAGTTTTGACCCCTCAAACAACTATTTAGCACACAAGTCTAACTATGGTTTTGATAACTCTGTGATCTGGCTACTATCTACTTTTCCTGCACCACTTTCCCTCCTTTACTGCTCTTCAGTCACAACAGGCTGCTTTCTGCTCAGGGTATCCAGAGTTCTTTCCTATAACAGGAAAGAACTATACTCTTTCCCATTTCTGAACTTCTTTTCACATTGCTCTTTTCCATACTTAGAATTTTAATTCAAAGATCATCTCAGGGGCTGGGGTTGTGGCTCAGTGATAGAGCGCTTGCCTTGCATGCGTGAGGCATGCGTGAGGCACTGGGTTCGATCCTCAGCACCACATAAAATGAATAAATAAAATAAAGATATCGTGTCCATTTACAACTAAAAAAATAAATTTTAAAAAAAGGATCATCTCGAGTGGATACGACCAAAGCCCATTTCTGCGTGTATGGAAATGTCAGTGAAACCCATTAATTTATACAATTGATATGCGTTAATAATTTTATATATATATACACACATATATATTTTTTGGTGCCAGGGATTGAACCCAGGGCCACTTAACCACTGAGCCACACTCCCAGCCTTTTTTTGTATTCTATTTAGAGAAAGGTCTCGCTGAGCTGTTGAGGCTGGCTTTGAACTCGCTGTCCTCCAGCTTCAGCTTTCCGAGCCGCTGGGATTTCAGGCGGGCGCGGCGGCCTCATCCTTCACATATCTTATCACAATCTGAAGCTTTCTATTTGTCTGCCCCAACCAACTCCACGAAGGACGAAGTCCAGAAACGTCACCGCATCCCCAGGATTTAGAACAGAGCTGGCGCCCATTGGCAGCTGATAACGCCTGTTTAATGAATGGTGGAGGTGGATGTATTTATCTGCATATTAAGGATGAGGACCCTGAGGCTCAAAAACTTCAGAGTACTTGCCCTAAGTCAGACAGCGCCAGGGCTGAACAGGACCAGCCAGGGCTATATTCTAGTTCTAAGTAACAACCCTCGAAGTGGGAAGCTTAGCAAAGGTGGAGTAGCTACCCCGACCCAACGTTTCTCCTCACACCCAGGGCTATGCCACATTTTTCTCCCGTCCCGATCGATCGTGGGGCCTCCCCGCCCAGCCCCTGGCAGTGCAGGTCCTTACTAGGTGGGAATGAGAAGGCATTTGAGGAGAGTCACCCCGAGCACCAAAGCAGAAAACCAATTGCCACTACCCCTTACGGTTCCGAGCGCCGCCATTGCTGCAGCACCGCGCACTTTCAATTTGAGTCACATCCGGACTCCCGCGCATGCGGGGAAGGCCCTCGGAGGCAGTGCCCGCTACCTGTGCGCATGCGCAATTCCGCTTCGCTGTCTGGAGGCCAGAGTTCGAGCATTTAAATCTCCCGCCCACTGTGCTTTTTCAAGTTCAGTCTGGCTCCTTTCGCTCACCCCTCGCCCGGAGGGCGCCACTGCGCCTGCGCGGGCGCTTGCTGCAACAGATTAGTTTTATTTGCTAATTTATACTTCTACTCAGTCTCTGGTCTGTTGTAGGTCGTGATTTTTACCTGACGTTTGGCATACGTACGTGAGACAAAATTTGTCTGAAGAGAAGTTCAGAGTGTTAGTGGAGGAGATTGTTGTCCGTTGGTTACAGCAGATAAAAGTACTGGAGGCTCCAGAACCGGAATTTTAAATGCAGGTAGAGAAAAACATGAGCAGAGATAGAGGTAGAAACCAATCTGTGTTGCTAGGACTCTGAGCTAGAGCATGGCGCAGCACCTGTCTGAGTGGAGCAGTTCTAGAAGCCTGCTAGAGTCTAATATTTCTCGCACTTAATGTGATAACCTGGGAGTCTTGTTAAAATTCGCATTCTACAAATTCCTAGATTGCATCCATGGTGCTGGTACTCAGCCACAAGTGCTGTGGCACAAGCAATGGAATTAGTTGTGTCCGTCCCCCCCTCCCCCCCCCCCCCGTTTGGTACTAGGGATTGAACCCAGGGCACTTTATCACTGAGCTACATCCCCAGCCCTTTTATTTAGAGACAGTTTCTCACCAAGTTGCCGAGGCTGGCCTTGAGCTTGGTGATCCTCCTGTCTCATCCTCCCGCGGCACCAGAGAAATTAAATACCTTGCTGAAAGATGCACAGCAAGTAGATATTAACATGAGTTTATGCTCCCCACTGCCGTCTGCTATCCACATTTGTATGGTGCTCAAATTTATACTTCAAGCGCAACCTTCTTCCCTCACCTGCAGATCCTTATCTCCCAACTGCCTACCTGATGTCTGATAAGTGTTCCCCTCCCTCCCCCTGCTTTTTCTTTTCAGTGCTGGGAATCAAACCCAGGGCCTCCTGTATGCTACGCAAGTGCTCTACCACTGAGCTATGCCCCCAGCCCTCTTAGATGTTTTATAGTATCTTGCATTAGTTTCCTATTGCTGCTATAACAAATTACCACACAACCAGTAGCTCAGACAACACAAATTGATTCTCAACAGTTCTGTAGACAAGAAATCTGAAAATCCCACTGGGGTAAAGTCAAGGGGTTGGTTTCTTCTGCAGGTCCTGTGGAGAATCAGTTTTCTTAATTTGTTTTGCTTTTAGAATTTGCCTGAATTCCTTGGCCCCTTCCTTGACATTCTGACCCCTTGGTACCATCCTCAGGTCTCCCTCTGCTTCCTTCTCCTTCTTGTCTTTGCCTCTGTCTCTCTCCCTTTCTTTTCTTTTTTTCTTTTCTTTTTTTTTGGGTGATAATAGTGATTGCTCCCAGGGCCTTCTGCATGTTAGGCATGTATTTCTTCTTTTCAGAAGTGTTTGTTTAGCTCATTTATCCATTTATTAATTTTTTTGGTATTAAGTTTTTTGAATTATTTATATAATCTAGATATTAATCCCCTGTCAGAAGCATAGCTAGAAAGATTTTCTCCCATTTTGTAGGTTCTCTCTTTATATTCTTGTTTCCTCTGCTGTGAAAATGCTTTTTAATTTGATGCCATCCATTTATTAATTCTGGCATTATTTCCTGAGCTTTAGGAATCCTATTGAGAAAGTCATTGTCTGTGCCTATATATTGAAGTTTTGTTCCTATATTTTCTTCAAAGAGTTGCATAGTTTCTGATCTAATTCCTAGGTCTTTGATCCATTTTGAGTTGACTTTTGTGCAGGGTGAGAGATAAGAGTAGTTTTATTCTTTTGTGTTTACCCAGCACCATTTGTTTAAAAGGCTGTCTTTTCTCCAATGTATGTTTTTTGGCAACTTTGTCAAGGATCAGATGACTGAATCTGTGTGTGGTTTATCTCTGTGTCTTCTATTCTGTACCATTAATGTATCTATTTTTATGCCAGTTCCATGCAGTTTTTGTTTCTGTAGTTCTGTAGTATAATTTGAAGTCAGGTATGCCTCCAGCATTGCTTTTTTGGTTTAGAATTGCTGTGGCTATTCTGTGTCTTTTATTCTTCCAAATAAATTTTAGGACTGTTTTTTCTAGTTCTATGAGGAATGTCATTGGCATTTTGATGGGGTGCATTGAATCTGTATATTGCTTTTGGTAATATGGCCATTTTGACAATATTAATTCTGCCTATCCAAGAACATGAGAGGTATTTCCATCTTCTGAGGTCTTCTTCAATTTTTTTCTTCCATATAGAACACTATTCTATATTTTTTTAAAATTTGTTTTATTTGTCAATGGACCTATATTTTATTTATTTATATACAGTGCTGAGAATCAAACAAAGTGCCTCACCCTTGCTAGACAAGCGCTCTACCACTGAGCCACAACCCCAGTCCCACTATTCTATAGTTTTTATCATAGATGTCTTTACCTCCTTTATTCATAGGAATTTATTTATTTATTTTGAGGCTATTGTGAATGGGATTGTTTTCCTGATTTCTTAGCAGATTCATTATTGGTGTAAGGAAAGCTCTTGATTTTTGTATGTGGATTTTGTGACCTGTTTCTTTGCTTAATTTGTTTATTAGCTCTAGCAGTCTTTTGGTGGAGCTTTTTGAATTTTCTCAGTGAGGGCAGGGACTTTGTTTTTATTTGCTGCTATAGCTGCAGCAGCTGGTATAACATAGACACTCAATATCTATTACATGGCATGAATATCTGAAACTGAGGATTCCAACCTCAGTTTCTCCCGCTCCTAACACCCCGTACTCCCACAGTGAACTACTCAGAATGAATAGAATTGGCCATGGAGAGATTCAATAGGAGAGAAGTTGAATAGGGCCAATATCAATTTTTTGGTTTTTTTGCTTTGTGGTGATTGAACCCAGGGCTTCAGGCATGCTAGGCAAGTGCTCTACCACTGAGCCACTTTTCCAACCCCTAATGTCAGCCTTATAGGGTTGTCAAGGTAGAATATCTGAGCAGATAGACAATATATAATTTGTAGATGTTTTTCCTTAAGCCACATGACCTGGCCTCTTTCCTTTCCAAGAAGTTGATCCATTCTGCTCCAGTTCCTGGGCATTGCTGGTGACTGGAAAGCTCTCCTGACCACTAACAAGCTTCTCTTTGAGAGAAAACATGCTCAGATTTTGATGATCTCACAGACTGCAGCAGTTCTGTGGGTTCTGAGTGCTTAGAGATTTGTTTTTATTTTCAATTCTTATATTTTTTGGAACCTGAAACAAAGATTATAATTACTCCCATAACTGAAAGGTTTTTTAAAAACCTCAGGGTGATTGTTTATAATGTCACTTGGAGAATGAAGTCAAAAAGAAACAGCCAAGTTCCAAGTTTAAAATTTTAAATAAATAATATTGCATTTAGATATTGTAGTATTTATTTTTGGCTACATAAAAAATCGCTCCCAAACTTAGCACCTAAAATAAGAAACACTTATTTTTTTAAAATTTTTTTTAGTTGGCAATGGATCTTCATTTATTTATATGTGGTGCTGAGAATTGAACCCAGTGCCTCACCTGTGCTAGGCAAGTGCTCTGCCACTGAGCCACAATCCCAGCCCCTAAGAAACACTTATTATATCATAATTTCTGTGATCAGGAACTCAAGAATGGCTTAATTGAGTGGCTCTGGCTCAGGGTCTTTCCTGAGGTTGCAGCTGGATGACCTCAGGGGCTGTAGCTATTTGAAGATATGACTGGAGTTGGAGTATCCACTTCCAAGGCCAGCAAAAGGCCTCAGTTCCTATTCATTTGGGCTTTTCCCTGGGTGCTTGATTGTCCTTGGGGGACATAGCAATTGTCTGCTGCCAGTTAGTGATTCAAGAGTGAGCAAGAAGCAAGTGGCAATGTTTCTCATGACATAGAGTCAGAAGGAGCACATCATCACTTCTGCTTCGTTTGTTAGAGGTCACTTCTTATGTCCAGTCCATAGTCAGGGAGAGGGCAGTTAGACTCCACCACTTGAAGGGAGGAATGGCAAAGAATTTGTTGACATATTTAACAGCTACCATGGAAGGCTTTTCTACATTCTTGGGATATTAGGAAAATAATTGTATCTAGGTGAAAACAAAACTGAATAGATTTATAGTGGGAAGGCCCTCCATTTATTGTGTCTAGTTTGTTTTCCCTATCAATAATCTTTTCCCTCTGTCTTCTAGCAGAACCCTCAAAATGTACATGCTCTGTGTTAGGCCTTGGGTATTCAAGGATGAATAACAGGAGCTACCTTACCTGAGGACTAATGCATGCTGGCACCATGCTGAACACTTTGGTAGGTTTTATCTTCATAACTGTCCTTTTAGGTAGGAATTGTGATTATCCAAATTTGCAGATGAGGAAACTGAGGTTCAGAGAGGTTAAAAAACTTGCTCAAGGTTACTCGGTAAGTTAAAGAGGTAGGATTTGAGTTCAGGACTGTCTAATATTAATTACATTTTCCTGTCACCCACATGGCCTTTCAGGAGCTTAGTCTCCCAAAGCACATGACACAACAAATTGCTGATATAATGTGCAGAGTCAGCAATTAGAGATAGAAATAAAAGGGCACAATATAGAGAATAATCATATCCCCACTTTCTAGTGGCTACACACTGTCTACAGAGAAAAGCTGAAGCTGTCATTCAGGCCTCTATGACACAGAACCTACTTGCTTCTCCAGCTTTATCTCACCTTTCTTCCTCCCGCTAAACCTATTCTAGCCACATGGAACTGTTGTATAGTAGATAGTGATGATCAGATGAGAAAACTGAGGTTCAGAGAGGTTATACAACTTGCTCAAGGATACTCAGTAAGTTAAAGAGGTAGGATTTCAATTTAACCTATTAAATTTAACTTATTAAATCAACCTATTATTTCACCTAACCCACTTAACCTATTCTAGCCACATGGAACTGTTGTATAGTAGATAGTGATCATCAGTGAAATGTGAACCAATAACATAGTAAGGTCACGAGGTTTCTTTGAATTGTCTTTAATGAACAATCAAGTAACTTTGTAGATCAACAACAGGAATACTAACCCCAAGAATAAATAGATGGAAACTGAGAGCCGATTAAGAAATATATCAAGAAGGAAAGATCATTGGAGCTAATTCCTCTACTGAGGTCATTATCAAGTTAGAATTTATGACCATAAGTTTCTCAATGTATTTCAGAAGGAAATTTCTTTAGTAGTGCAGGTGCACTAAGATGAGGTCTGCCTGGTCATAGATCCTGGCACCTGCATTGATATAGGGATTGACTTGTAGATGAAGCCCCTTGAATGGGTGGTCACCATGATAGTTCTGGAGAGGACCAACTAGGGTCAAACACTCTCCTACCTGATGTGAAGGAGAAGTTCTAAACATCTGATTGGTAAAGACTGCAGAAAGTGGAACCCAATTCTCCCGGCAAACATCAAAGAGTAACAAATTTGGAAGCAGCATTGTTTTCTGTGTTGTTGCTCAGGGACGATCTGCCCTTTCTCATAGTGTTCTTTGCTTGAGTCTTACTTTCACACATGATAAAATTATCTTGCTTGACTTTTTGCATCTGACTTTAAATTTTCTTTTGTTGGGACACAAGAATAGATGTTTGGAGCTTCAGCTTCCCACTTCTCTGAATATACTTTGTTCTTTATGCATCTCTACCTTTGAATGTGCTGTGCCCTCTCCCCAAATGCCCATGACATGCTTCCACAAATCCTTCATGACCCAGCCCAAACAGTTCATGGAAACTTCCCAAAACACAATCTGTAGGGGTTTTTGTTTGTTTGTTTGTCTGTTTTTGCTTTTTGTTTTTGGTACCGAGGATTAAATTCAGGGGCGCTTAACCACTGAGCCACATTCCCAGCCCTTTTTATATTTAGAGACGGGGTCTCACTAAGTTGTTTAGGGCTTCACTAAGTTGCTGAGGCTGGCTTTGAACTCACAGTCCTCCTGCCCTAGCCTCCCAAACTGCTGGGATTACATGCATGTACCACCACACCCGGCTGTAGGTTTCTTTTAATGCATTGACCAGTAACTGTTATCATTGCCACCCTAAGTCAGCCAGGCCCTGCAAAGCTCTTTAGATCTAGGTAAAACTGACTTCACCCAACCATCTCCTAAGTTTATGGCCTGCTGAAGCCAAAGCCCTTGTTGATATGTCTGTAGATTCTCAGACTTTTATGTTTTCACATGACCTCTCTCTCCAGACTTCCTACTCAGCCTACTCATGGCCTATGTTCTTACCTGTAGTTCAGGGAGTACCTTTAATTCCTTCACTGCTTTCCAGGAAAAATCTGCTCATATACTATATTTGTAAGACTTTTCTGAAGAGCTGTGGTCACATAGCAAATTCTTTAAAATCTCTCCCTCCTCCATCCTCTTTAGCTACCTGGCCACAGGGTGTCCCCCTGTTACTGGGCAGCACCAGTGCTGACCTGGGGAAAGAGAAGAGGCTAAACCATGCCAGAAATATTCAGTCAAATTGGTAGGAAAATAGGTTTTATTCAAAGTCAGATTTGAAGAAATATAGAAGAAACTTATTGTTAAAAAAAGATTCCAACAGGGCGCGGTGGCTCAAGCCTGTAATCCCAGCACTTAGGGAGGCTGAGACAGGAGGATCGCGAGTTCAAAGCCAGCCTGAGCAATGGCGAGGCGCTAAGCAACTCAGTGAGACCCTGTCTCTACATAAAACACAAAATAGGTCTGGGGATGTGGCTCAGTGGTTGAGTGCCCCTGAATTCAATTCCCAGTACCAATAAATAAATAAATAAATAAATAAATAAATAAATAAATAAATAAATAAAAAAGATTCCATCATCAGAAGTGTGGGCTCCCCAGGAGTGGGAGTCTGCTGCCCAGGCCTCCAGCAGCCTAGGAGACTAGGTCCCATCTTCAACATTCTTCATCTGCTTCCAGTGATGCTGGTGACCTCTGACCCCCTCCCTCCTGGAGCCCTCCCAGACTGACATCGCCCTCACTGTGGACTCAGTGGATCCTGCGACCCCGAGGCCCCTCTCCTTTGGCCAGGGGCTCACTCTTTGCTTTCTGGGGGATGGCGCTGGGGAAAGGGGAGCAAGAGGAGGATCCAGCACCCAATCTCATCTAGTTCAGGTCTGAGAGTCATTGGAACTACCACAACCCCCATGGGGCCCTGGGGAGAGCCAGAGCTCCTGGTGTGGCGCCCAGAGGCAGTGGCTTCAGAGCCCTTGGTGCCTGTGGGGCTAGAGGTGAAGTTGGGGCCCTGGTGCTGCTGCTGGTGCTCACCTTCCTCTGCAGTCTGGAATCTGTCTGTACATTGTGCGGCCTGGAGCTAACCATGAAATCTCAGCTTCACACCAGAAAGCCCTGAGTCTAGTAAGCTGCTTTGCAAGCAGTGTATTTTTGGCCACCTGTCTCCTGGACCTGCTGCCTGACTACCTAGCTGCCATAGATGAGGCGCTGGTGGCACTGCACATGACGCTCCAATTCCCCCTGCAAGAGTTCATCCTGGCCATGGGCTTCTTCCTAGTCCTGGTGATGGAACAGATCGTGCTGGCTTATAAGGAGCTGTCGGGGCCACCACATCTGGAGGAGACAAAGGCTCTGCTGGGAACAATGAATGATGGGCCATGGCATTGGCATGATGGGCCAGGGGTTCCACAGGCTAGTGGTGCCCTGGCAGCCCCTCAGCCCTGTGTGCCTGTGTACTGGTCTTCTCTCTGGCCCTGCACTTAGTTTTTGAGGGGCTGGCAGTGGGGCTGCAGAGAGACCAGGCTGGGGCCATGGAACTGTGCCTGGCTTTGCTGCTCCACAAGGGTATCCTGGCAGTCAGCCTGTCCTTGCAGTTGCTGCAGAGCCACCTACGAGTGCAGGTGGTGGTTGTCTATGGAATCCTCTTCTTGTGCATGACACTTTTGGGCACTGGGCTGGGTGCAGCTCTAGCAGAATCAGCTGGGCTTCTACACCAGCTGGCTCAATCTGTGCTGGAGGGCATGGCAGCTGGCTCTATATCACCTTCCTGGAAATCCTGCCCCAGGAGCTGGCCACTTCTGAGCAGAGAATCCTCAAGGTCATTCTGCTTCTAGCAGGCTTCACTCTTCTCACTGGTCTGCTCTCTGTCTAAATCTAGAGGACTTCAAGAGAGGAACAAGGGAGGTTAACTACCAGGTGTCCTTGTCTTCCCTCCCCTCCCCCACTGTGTAAGGAATAGGAAGGACTGGGAACTGGAGGTATTGAGGACCAAAAAGCTCTCTGGGACGTAGGGATGTATGTAGTCTTTGGAACTATGACTAACGAGAGGGAAATGGGCAGAGAAAAGGCTGGCCCCGGGCCTAAGGAACAAAGTCTGGCCAAGTCACTAGAGACATGATCAGGGGACATTAGGATTGGGACAGACCCTGAGTGCTTGATCAGAGGTCCCACACTACACGTAGGGATAAACTGACACTGGGAATGCTGGAGGTGGGCAGTCAGCTGCTGTGGGATAAAGGTAGGGAGAGGGTGTAGGTCCAGGGTCAGTGTCCTGTTGGTTCAAGCCCATTTCAGCACTCTGCTGCTAGGAGTGGACCCCTCCTACTTTTTTTTTTTTTTTAATATTTTTTTAGTTGTAGATGGATACAATATCTTTATTTTATTTATTTTTATGTGGTGCTGAGGATCGAACCCAGTGACTCACATATGCAAGGCAAGTGCTCTACCACTGAGCTACAGCCCCAGCCCCGCCTCCTACTTTTTTTGCCTCCTACTTTCATATGTATCTCCTTCCCTTCCTCCAGTGGACTAGTGCCAAATGGTTTCTCCCTGCCAGTTTTAATACCTTCTCTGGCCCCTCCAGCTCCACTCACTCCTCTATTTTTAAAGTGCCAAACAAATCCCTTCCCTCTTTCTCAAAGCACAGTGGTGTGACATTGGGTCCTGCCCAGCACCTCAGTGGAGGAGACCTACTTGCTCTTAATTTTGGTCCCAGAATCTGGGATGGGGCAGAAATATTTGCTGGACTGGACTGGGTGAGGGGAGAGCTGCGGCCCCCTACTAGCTGCTGCACCCTGAGGATACAAACATGGTCATGGTGTCCCATGCCAGGTGATAAACACTGAGCTGCCAGAACTTTTTTTATACCTGAGGAGCCCAAGGGAGAATGGTTATTTTGGGGGAGGGAGGGCTGTGCCTAGGGCCATATTCCATAGAATCTGTTTTACTAACTGACCTGTTTTGGGACATGTTACCCAAATAAAAGATGTTTCTATACAAAAGAGAAAAAAAAAAAAAAAGATTCCATCTTCAAAATCTTTGAGGATAAGTAAAGTGTTTTTTTTTTTTTTTGAAATATTTTTTAGTTGTAGATGGACGCAATACCTTTATTTATTTATTTATATGTGGTACTTAGGATCAAACCCAGTGCTTTACACATGGCAGTGAGCACTCCACCACAACTTTAGCCCATAAGTAAAGCTTTTAAAGCTTCTTTTAAAGAAGAGGTAATAAAGTAAGACAAAAGGCAGGAAATGTACACATGCAGATTGGGTTAGCCTCTGCTAGCCAGGTCTGAGTGGGGTGGGCATTCTCCACTCTCAATTCCTTGGCATCTGTTAGGCCATAGAGGGCCACTCTCAGCTTCCACTCTCAAATTTAGAGGGGTCCCTCACTTCAGGGATACCAGTCTTCCTGTTTCTCTGGTCTCCCCTTTCTCTCAAACAACAGATCTCTTCTATACCTGTTTCCACATGGAATAGTTTCGGGGTCACTTTCCATGTGTGGCCTTTCCTTCTGTCCAAGCCCATATCAAGGTGATACTCTAAATAAAAGCAACTCCTTTCCAAAGAGGAATTCTAGAGCTGGCAGTTGTTTGGATGTTAATTTTCTCTATTTTCTTATCTAACTATTTGTTTATGAATGTGTCTTAGTTCAGGCTTCAATTAAAAAAAAAAAAAACATAAGCCGGACATAGTGGCACATGCCTATCATCCCAGCTCCTCAGGAGGCTGAGGCAGGAGGATCACAAGTTTGAGGCCAGCATAGACAATGTAGAGAGACCCTGTCTTTAAAAGGGGTTGGGGATATAGATTGGTGGAGGGTGTGCTTGTCTAGCATGTACAAGTCCTTGGGTTTGACCCCTAGTATGAGGTGAGAGAGGAGGTGCGGGGGACAATCATAGACTGTGACTTACAAACAACAGACATTTATTTCTCACAGTTCTTTTCTTTCTTTTTCTTTGTAACTTTTTTTGTTGTTTAGGCAGACACAATACCTTTACTTTTATTTTTTTTAATGTGGTTCTGAGGACCGAACCCAGTGCCTCAACTGCACTAGGTGAGCATTCTACCGCTGAGCCAAACCCCAGCCCCAATTTCTCATAGTTCTGAAGGCTCTTAAGTCAGGAAGAGGGTTCTGGCCTGGGCCTTCTCCCAGGCTACAGACTGCCAATGTTTCATTGTATCCCCACATGGTGGAGAGTGAGAGAACTCTCTGGGATCCCTAGTATAAAGGTTCTATTTCCATTCACAAGGGCTCTACTCTCATGACTTTATTACCTCCCAAAGACCCTTCCTCCTGATATTTTGCATTAAGGGTCAGGATTTCAACATATGAATTTTGGGGTAGGAGGACACAGTTCAAAACAGAGTATTTTACCCACAGTCTGAATTGGGTCTTATCTGATTCATTTTGGTTGCTCCAGTTCTCTGCACAGTTTGGGATATTTGTAACATTTGTTGAATAAATAAGTTGATTGATGAGAATGACCTATTGGGGGTAAAAAAACTATTAAAAGAATGAAGCTGGAGGGTGGGGTATCTCAGTGGTAGAGCACCTGCCTAGCATACTTGAGGCCTTGGATTTAATTCCCAGCAGTGGGGAAAAAGAAAAAAAAAATTGTTTGATGTTAATTACCTGATGGTTCTCAGAGGTCTTTGCTATGTGGAACAAAGACGCTAAGGGCCTAGCCTTAACGCTAGTTCCAGTTTCATTTCTGATTTGCTGTACAACCAGGGCATGTCTCTTTTCCTCTTTTCTGTACCTTGGCAGAAAAATGAGAAGGTGGTTTTTGTTATTCCTCTTTGTTCTACCAGCCACACCTCATTCTAATCCCCATCTGCAATCTGATGCTTCATAGTGGGGACCTGGTTGGCCTGCTGGGTGGCTTATTATTAAAACCCACCTGCCTGGTTAAGATGTACTTTCAAAGTAGAGCCGACCTAGAATTAGTCTAGCTCATGGTTCTTATTCAGGACACCTGTGCATTCCTCACTCTCCTTCAGTGCTCACATAAAGCCTGATGTTGAATGAATTCCTTTTCTTCTCCTTTGCTTTATGTATTAAATGTGCCATCAGTCTGGGCTGAGGATGTAGCTTAGTGGTAGAGCTCTTGCCTAGCATATGAGAAGCCCTGGTTTGATTCCCAGCACTGGGGGAAAAATCCCAATAATTTTTTTTATAAATGTTTTTTCAGATGTTGATGGACCTTTATTTTATTCATTTATTTACATGTGGTGCTGAGGATCGAACCCAGTGCCTCATGCATGCTAAGCAAGCACTCTACCACTGAGCCACAACCCCAGCCTCAATAATTTTTTTCCTCTGTCCAGCCCCCATACACGAATGCATATATGTAGCCTTGGGAGGCTGACACAGAAGGATTACAAGTTCAAGGTCAGGCTTAGCAACTTAGTGAGAGAGACTATTACAGAGCTGGGGCCTTCCAGGAAACTGAGGCAATGCGAATATCCCCCTTTCAAAGCCTGCCTGATTCTTGTGACCAAGTCAGAAAGATTTCAGACACGTGGCTCAGAGTAACAGTTTATTGAGGGGTTAGGGAAAGGGTACACTCTCAAGGGTGAAAGTGGGTCCTCTCAGAGAGGACAGGGACAATGTGCCTTTCCTGTGCTCCAGTTATATTGTGAATTGCAGAGAAGTTTCCAGAGAGTCTGGCCCAGGTCCACCTGACTTTTGACTGACAGTAAGATGACACCAGACTTTCATGTACCCACTGCCATGGCAACTCTAGGTCACTGGCTCATGCTGACTTGTTCTAATTGGATTCTTAGCCATACATTCTTACAGATTTTATGATCGGGAGGTACTACTTATCTCCCAGAGTTTCAGGATCTGGTCACAAAAATCTCCTGGGTTCCTCCCATTGACATTATCTTGGGCCTTCATTTCTCCTGTAGTTAACAGGTAGTTTGCTGAGGAATGTGACATTTTCTGTCCACAGAGGCCAGGCACAGCTGCAGTTAAATTGCTTCTTGGAAAAGAAAGCCTGTAGGGGTCAGCACAGTGGGCCGATTTTATAGAATTATTCTCTTAGCTTCATATTTCCACCATTCTTATCTGTCTGTTCTCTAACAAGACATTATCTCAAAATTAAAAACAAACAAATAAATAAAAAGGACTGGTGATGTGGCTCAGTGGTAAAGTGCCCTTGGGTTCAATCCCAAGTACCAGGGAAAAATAAGAATGTGTGTGCGTGTGTGTGCATGTGCATACCTATATGCAAACAGTGCACATCCACTTTCTTAACTGCTTTTTTTTTTGTCTTTGGAATTTCCTGAAAAAGGATTTGTTTGTTTGTTTTGGGGTGTGTGTGTACGTGTGTGTGTGTGTGTGGGTGTGATGCTGATGTTGAAGCCCTGGGCCTTGTGCATGCTAAATGCTCAGCATGTTTTTTTTACCACTGAGCTATATCCCCAGCACCCTGAAACTTTCTATATGCTTTCTGAAGGAAGTAGAAACTGAAGGAAATGGAGACTTACAAAATCCTCAGGGAAGAAGGGAGTTCAGGAATCTGACCTGTAACAATCTCCCTTATCTGCCCAAACCCCCCAGCACTCCAAAAGCAAGCCCAGCAAAAGTAACTGAACAACTCCTCCTAAACCCTATAAACCCAAACTTCTTGTAGCCCGTTCCCATTTTCCCTCTTAAAAATGTGCCCCTCTGCTTAATAAAGCATCACTGATTGATTGAGGTCTGTCTCTTTTTCTTTTTCTTTTTGTATTCTCTTTTATTTGCTTTCAGGAACTCCATGTAGTCTGTCTTCCTTCCTCTCTCTCTCTCTCTTTCTTTCTTGTACCAGGGATTGAACTCAGGGGTACTCGACCACTGAGCCACATCCCCAGCCCTATTTTGTGTTTTATGTAGAGACAGGGTCTCACTGAGTTGCTTAGTGCCTTGCCGTTGCTGAGGCTGGCTTTGAACTCATGATTCTCCTGTCTCAGCCTCCCAAAGGTCTGGGATTATAGGCGTGTGCCACTGCGCCAGGCTTCCATGTAGTATTCTTGGCAAGACCTTGGTCATAGCTGCATTTTCCATATTCAGGATCTTACAAGTGGAGTTACCTATCATGAGTCCAAAGAGGCAAGGGTTTGCAAAAACCAATTGATCGGATGGGAGGGGAGGAGAGTTCCAAGATGGCGGCCTAGACGGTCTCCTCCTTACTAGGCTCCCCGGACCGAGGCTAGAAGTGGTGGAGGTGCCCCTTTCCAGCCAGCTTCGTGGCATCATTCTGCGACTCACCACCCCCCACAAGAGCTTCACTCACGTGTGTGTGTACAGGGCCACTGGGAGGCAGTGGTAGCCATGGGCAGCGTGACTTCGGCGGCTACCGGCAGAGCACAATTGCGGCCGGCCGGGCCCAGGGCTCACGCTCTCCGGACCGAGGGCGGAAGTGGTGGAGATGCCATTTTCCTGCCAGCTTCCTGGCATTAATATGTGACACACCGTTCCATGCAGGAGTTTCGCTTGCATGTGTGTATGCAGGGCCACCGGGAGGCAGCGGTAGCCATGGGCAGCGTGACTTCAGCGGTGACCGGCGGAGCGCAGTTGCGGCAGGGGCTCCGGCCCAGGGCTCCAGCCCGGGATTTGCCCCAGGCAGGCGGGGCCTGATTCCACACAGGATGCCTGGCCCCAGTGCCCACCCAGCTGCCCGGGACCGCTAGCAGTTGCTACTGTGGACGGACCGTTTCCTGAGCAGACCCCCGGCCATTGTTCTTGGTGGATCCCCTTCTAACACAGCGGAACTTCCTACACCAGGGAGCTTAGGTCAGCACCTGGGAGCAAACTTTGGCCACGGCGCAGCGCACCGTGGAACAGCGACTTCACCAGCGGCTGGCTCAGAGTTTCATCCTGCTGTGGGACCAGCACCCAGGACACCAGTGGGGAAAATCCAGCAAGCAACGGACAACGCCACCTACTGGAGGTGAAAGGAACCATACCTGTTTATTTACATTGAGAATTTTTACTTTTAAAAAAATTCTTATTTTTTATTTTATCCTTTATCTTTTTCTCCTAATAGTTCTATTGTTTAATCCTTTTGTTTTATTTCTTTGCTCTCTTGTTCTTTCACTTCTTTCTTTTTCCTTCACTCTTTTCTCTCTCACTCTTTTCCTACCCTCTAATCCCCACCAGTTGTGACATCAAATATCTGGTAGATTGGGATTTCTGAACTGTATACTAGAGTGGTATTATATAGTTTTGTACCTCCCACTTGCATATGTTTTATTTTTCTTGCTATCATCTCTCCTTGCTGTACTCTTTTCTTCCTCCGTACTGGTCTTCCCCAACTCTCTGTTGCTCTTTCTAGTAATAGCCAACTCCTCTTGGATTCCTCTTTTATGCTCTTTAAGATCTAATAACCATATCCTCACTTCCTACTACCCTGACATTCTATCCTACACCCCACCCTCAAGTTTCCCAAGCCCACCAACAGATACTATAGACCCTTGTGCAAACTTATTGGTTACATAATAGATTGTAAAGGAACACGTAATTGTTGTATATCATGACTAAACTGTAAATGTATTTGGGAGCTGTTAGGAGCTACTTGGATTGAAATTATATATTGCTTGTATTGAGATCAATCAATATTGGTCTCCCCTTTAAAGGAGAGATAACGAAACCCTGAAGGGAAACTATACCCATATAGGAGGAAAAACTGTAACAACTTGGATCAGCAGAGCTAGAAGGAAAGACACACAGACATCATGAGAAAACAAGGGAAGAAAGTGACTCAAACAAACCAAGATACTACACCATTAGAATCCATGGTCAGTACAGCAGAAGAAATGACAGAACAGGAATTCAGGATGTACATAATTAAAGTGTTCAGTGACTTAAAGAATGATATAAGAGGGCTGGGATTGTAGCTCAGTGGTAGAGCGCTTGCCTCGCATGCGTGAGGCACTGAGTTCAATTCTCAGCACCACATAAAAATAAATAAATAAAGATATTGTGTCCAACTACAACTAAAAAAATATTAAAAAAAAAAGAATGATATAAGAGAGCAAGCCCAGTCAGCAAAAGATCATTTCGATAAAGAGATACATAGGCAAATCCAGGAAGTAAAAGATCACTTCGATAATGAGATACATAGGCAAATACAGGAAGTAAAAGATCACTTCAATAAGAAGATAGAGATTCTAAGAAGGAACCAAACAGAAATCCTTGAAATGAAAGAAACAATAAACCAAATTAAAACTCAATAGAAAGCATCACCAACAGATTAGACCACTTGGAAGACAGAACCTCAGATGCTGAAGACAAAATATTTAACCTTGAGAATAGAATTGACCACACAGTGAAGATGGTAAGAAACCATGAACAGAACATCCAAGAATTATGGGATAACATTAAAAGACCAAACTTATGAATTATTGGGATAGAGGAAGGCATAGAATTCCAAACCAAAGGAATGAGCAATCTATTCAATGAAATAATATCCAAAAACTTTTAAAATATGAAGAATGAACTGGATAATCAAATTCAACAGGCTTACAAGACACCAAATGTACAAAACTACAACAGACCTACACCAAGGCACATCATAATGAAAATGCCTAACATTCAGAAAAGGAGAGAATCTTAAAAGCCACAAGAGAAAGGAATCAGATTACATATAGGGGGAAGCCAATTAGGATCACTGCAGACTTCTCAACCCAGACCCTGAGAGCAAGAAGATCATGGCAAAGCATATACCAAGTGCTAAAAGACAGTGGATGCCAACCAAGAATCTTATATCCAGCAAAATTAAGTTTTAGGTTTGATGATGAAATAAAAACCTTCCAAGATAAACAAAAATTAAAAGAATTCACAGCAAGAAAGCAGACACTATAGAACATTCTTGTTAAAATATTCCATGAGGAAGACATAAAAAACAACAATGAAAACCTGCAGAGGGAGGAGCTACACTAAAGGCCAATCAAAGGAGAAACCCAATCAAGTTAAACTAAGAATAAACCAAAATGTCTGGAAATACAAACCATATCTCCATAATAACATTGAATGTCAATGGCCTAAACTCAGCAATTAAAAGACACAGACTGGCAGATTGGATTAAAAAAAAAGACCCAACAATATGCTGCCTCCAAGAGACTCATCTCATAGAAAGAGATACTCACAGATTGAAGGTGAAAGGATGGAAA